>CAAKHD010000570.1:4240-18218 GCA_901007705.1 Fistularia tabacaria
CTCTGGTGTGGTGGTGTGTGGGAGGAGGACCGCCGGGAGGAAAAAGGGCGGGGAGGGGGGGGGGAATTAGGGGGGGAGAAAGGGGGGGGGGGGGGGGGGGGGGGGGGGGCAACTACGAGTACTTTGTCCATTAGCTAATGTGTATTTGTACTGCGCGGCAGAAGGTAGGGCACGAGTATCTACGGGACGCCGAGCTGCCCTCGAGAACCTTAAGCTTAGAGAGTCATTCGAACCCTCCCGTTGTTGGGAGAGGAACGTCCTCAGTGGTAGGAGAACGTGAGGAAGACCTTGGAACCCAACCCAGCACGCAGGTTCCGAAACCCTGCCGGTGTTTCACGAAAGCATACCGAATCCTGGTTTTCCGAGCCATACAAGTCCAGGAGACGGAGGCCGGCAGGTCCCGTCAGGGCGGGAAAGCCCAGGAGCCAGGTCCAGAAGGCGGCGTCTGCTAGCAAGAGCAGCGAGGACTTTGAGGATGACCACATTCGGGAGATGAAACAACCTCAGAGCCAAAGGTAACTTCCTCAAAGGATGAGTCCAGGAAGCCAACATTGCTTCTGGAAACATCTTTCATCCATTTATGACTTGCTGCAGACCCACCTGTACCCCGAAACTGTCCCCTGAGTGGGTCAATAACTCTGACCATACCCCGACAAAACCCTGAATCAGGTGAACCAACGGACCTCTCTGTTTCTCAAGGACTCTAAAGGACCCTCAACAATCTCAGAATGAGGTGAACCAAAAGACTCCTTGTTTCTTGGTGACCCCAAATTGACCCCGGAGGTGCCCCGAAGAGTCCAAACGAACCCCAAGGACCCCCAAACCGAGGAATCAGATGGCCCAACAGACGTCTCCCGTTTCCCAACAACCACCAAAGACGTCCAATGGACACCAGACACCCTGATAACCAACCACCTTCTGGAAACATCAGACCATGTTGTCACCCGTCAACATCTCCCTTTTAACTTGAATCAGGCTACCCGTTTGGCGCCCCAATGATGTATCCCTCACGGAGACGGACCCCGTCCCTTAGCGCCCGTGCACCCGAACCACCACCCGAAGGAACCCGACACCTCCGGGACGGAGAACCTTCACCCACCGGTTCCCCCATTCCTTCTTGTTTGAGCCCAACCTTTATTTTCTTGACCGGTTTCTCGCATCTCCACCTCGGTACGCCAGCACGCCCGTCCGCCACCGGAGGCTCGGTGGCGGCCATTAACAGGAAGAGGAAGTGGAAGGGGGTGGGTTCAGGCAGGGACACGGCCTCATCTCTGTTTAATCACGGTCGGGCGGGCGGGGGCTGGGGTGGGGGGGTGATTGCTTCTCACCGGACGTGTCCAACATGCCTGATGGGCGGCGAGGATGACGAGGCCCAGCTGGAGATTCATTCCTGTGTGACAGCAGACGAGCCAGAGTGTGTGTGAGGGAGTGTGAGTGTGAACCACCAACGCAGCTTCCTGTTATAAATCCCACTTCCTGTCCTCCAAAGTCATAAAAAAAACAAACAAAAAAAAAAAAAAACTCCAAGGCAACATAATTGATAATTGAGTTGTAATTACAGGGTGAATAACTCAATTACATCAGGAGTGAAATAAACCGATGAGCCGATAAGGGATTTGCTGAATCAGAAAATGTGACTTATGAGACTCAAAAAGGCAAATATTGGCGTCAAATAAGTCAAGAGATGCGTCCAGGAAATAAAAATAAAACACCCTGGAAAAACCTTGAAATTTCAAAATATTTCAAAATGTATTTTCCTGAATTTTAATCAATGACAGGCCTTTTGTCATTATCTTTCTACTAATTATGACTGCAATAATTATATATATTTTTTATTTAATATATATTTTAGCATAATATTTACCACATGCTAAAAACATCCCACAAAAAACAGGCAACTTAATTGATATATGAAATGTAAATTACACTGTAATTGAAATCTACAGAAGACGGACGACAAAAGTGAAAAAAAAACTGAGGGAAATTTTATTGTAAATTTAAAAATGTATGTGAGACGTGTCAATCAAAGCAAAAAAAACAACAACATTGAAACGCCTTGAAATTTCCATGTATTTTCCAAACACTTTTTCCAGAATTGAATGAAAGCTCGTGTATATGTGTATATGTATTATATTTGTGCTCACCTCCATATTTTTTACATTTGGTGTAAATTTTTATTATTATTGTGTAAATTATTTCTGCAAATTTATATCTTTATCATTATTATTACTATTATTATTTTTATTATTATTATTATTATTATCATATTGTTGTGATTATAATCTTTCTACTAATTATTATTAGCATTAAATTGGTTCTATCTTATTTATTTTGTCTCAAAAATCTCCACTCAGTTGATTTAAAAATTAAAGTGAGATGTGTCAATCAAAGCAACCCGGGGAAAAAAAACAACCTTGAAATGCCTTGAAATGAACACACACAAATGAACACATTTTCCTTTTTCATTTTAATCAATGTAAGCTCTTATATTATGACATTATTATAACAATTATTATCTTATCCTTATGATATTTCTACTTATTATCATTAGCATGAAATTGTTCCTATTTTATACATTCTGTGCTCACCTTCTCCACATACATTAATTTAAAAATTAATGGTAGACGCGTCCATCAAAGCGTCCAAAACCTTTAAATGCCTTTGAATTTCAAAATACTTTCAAAACACATTTTCCTGAATTTTAATCTATTTAAGCTCTTGTATTATGACTATTATCATCCATAAATCTTCTATTGTTATTATCTTTTTTATTTTAATTATCTTTCTACTAATTATCATTAGCATTCAATTGTTCATATTTTATATATTTTATCCTCACAAAAAAAGAAAGAAACATCTCGAAACACCTTGAAATGTCAAAATATTTCAAAACATATTGCGCTGAATTTTAATTGATGTAAGTTATTATTATTATTTTTTGTTTTCTACTAATTATTATAAGCATGAAAGTGTTCATATATAATTTTTATTTTTTTTTGTGCTCACCTTCTCCACATTAATTCAGTTTAAAAATGAATGGGAGACGCGTCAATCAAAGCGTCCTGGAGAAACAACAACCTTGAAACGCCTTGAAATTCCAAAATCAAAGACCTGAAAATCAGCCGAGGCGCTACATCAATAAGTTAAAAATTTTTTTTTTTTTTTTTTTTTATATATTCTCAGCGAGCTCAGTATCCTGTGCACCTCCATATTCATTGTTGGGTCAGAACACACACACACACACACACACACACACACACACACACACACACACACACACACAGTAATCTTGGCAAACAACCTGCTGGCGCCGGAGGCGGCGTCGGGCTCCCCTGCTCATTAAGCCTCCTGCCGCGGGCTCAGACTAATCACTGGAAAGATGATTGAGGGGGAATTACTCCGGACCCGACGAGCATGTTAACATCTCCCCTCTCTTCCCGCCGGATCCGCGCTAATCCGGGCCGGCCGGCGAGACGGCAGTGATTACGGCGAAAAATGGAAATGAAACCGCTGGAGTGAAAGTTTACTTCAACCAGACTTGCAGTATTTTGGTTTTCCATTCTCATCCTTGCTGTTTTTTTGTTTTTTTTTTCCATTTTGTTATCTATTTCTATCCTTGTTGTTGTTCATTTTGCTGTCTCTTTTTATTTTTATTTTCAGTTTTATAGATATATTGTTTTCTATCTTGTAAGCGTCTCTTTTATTTATATTTAGATTCATATTTATTGATATTGTTATTGTTGCGCTGCTGTGACAAAAGAATTTCCCCTATGAAGATCAATAAAGTATTATTTTATCTTGTCCTATCTTTTCTTTTCTTTTCTTTTCCCTTCTTTTCTTATCTTATCTTATCTTATCTTATCTTATCTTATCTTATCTTATCTTATCTTATCTTATCTTATCTTATCTTATCTTCTCGTCCTGGGAAAAAAAACATAATTGAAAAGCCTTGAAATGTCAAACACATTTTCCTGAATTTTTATCAATGTAAGCTCTTATATTATGATATTATCATTATTATTATTATTATTATGAGAATTATCTTTCTACGAATTATGATTAGCATTAAATTGCTCATATTTTATATATTTTGTCAAAAAATCTCCACACCAATTACATTGAAAAATGAAAGTGAGACACATCGATAAAAGCGTCCTGAGAAGAAACCCATTTTAATCATTACGGTTATAATTATATTGTCACAATTATCTTTCTATGAAATTTCAAAATATTTTCAAAACATATTGTCCTGAATTTTAATCCATGTAAGCTCTTATATTATGACTATTATTAGAGATATTAAGATTATTATTATTATCATCATGATAATTATCTTTCTACTGATTATGATGAGAATTAAGTTGTTCATATTTCATACATTTTATCCTGATTGTTTACCAATGGTTTACCAATGTCAGGCGTTAGCGACAAACCAACAATCTTTCATAAACTCTGTCCTGAAACGGCTGTTTTTTTCTGCCGATTTTGTTGGATTCGGTGTAAAAAAGATGCATTTCTTGGTGTGCAAAGCTTTTTGAAAATATCCTTGTTGCGGTTTTGCTAGCAAAATATCTAACGGGTAAAACAAGTCTTTGTATTTTCCTCCATGTTTGGTCGCGTAGTGACGATTCAAATTGTAATCCTTACACACCGCTCTACCTTTCGCTTCTGGAAATTAATATTTTGCGGTCTGTGTGTTGTTGAAGACGCCAGGGTTTCTTTTTTTTGCAAACATTTGGAAGGCTTAATGGGCGAGCGTCATGCATCTCAGTTCACGCCCTCACGTCATGAATGAAAATGTGGAGAAGGTGAGCACAAATTCTATCATATATGAACAATTTAACGTTAGCAGAATTAGTAGAAAGAAAATAAGAATAAGGATAATAATCCAACACGTAATATGCTATGATATCACACTCATAAAAGGCACTTTTTGCATTTTGTGTCACGTTGATCCACTGCATATGTTTAGCACAATGCTAAATGTTAGTCCTTCTGATTTGGTTTGTATTGTCTATTACTTTATCATTGTGATGAGCAGTAGCAGCTAATCCGGATATGTCATTTATGAACGGATGGATGGATAGCCTCAGTTAGCCTGCTAACATTAGCAAAATGGTCACCATGTGCGACATGGCTGTAGGAGTTTTTCCAGATTCATTCATTTTCTGCACACAGTCTTGCCATTCACGTCACCATAAATATATAAAAACATTTTATATTTAACACACACGGATGTAAATATAATCATGCCATAACCCTGTACAATAACTCACTCTAATCAGTTACTGTGCTACTTCACATTGACACTTTATTCCTGTATATTGGTTAATAGATAGATAGCTGCTAGCATACTTATGACATTAGCATATTTGCCCGGCCTCAGCTGGCCCGCTAGCATGAGCGAATTAGCTAATGGATACAAAGTACTGCATGTACTGCATGTACTGCATGTACTGCATGTACTGCATGTCCTGAGGTGGGTGAATTTTGACTTCCTTCATTCATTCATTCATTTTTCATGTTAGAAAGATTCATTCATTCATGTTAGAGTTGTATTTTTTTCCCTCATGCTAGAAACACTGACCATTCATTCATTCATTATTAATGTTAGATAGATTATTTCATGCATTCATATCATTTAGATTCATTCATTATGATGTGAGATGTATAGATTATTTCATTCATTCATATCAGATTATTTCATTCATTCATATCAGTTTGATTCAGTCATTACTGATGTCAGATAGATTAGTTCATTCAATCGCATCAGTTGGATTCATTCATTCATGTCGGATAGTTGTTTTTCTATCGATTCATTCATTCATTATTCATGTTACAACAATAGACAGAATGCAGAATGACAGATATGACCAAATGAGAGCTAGCTCGCTAGCTAATAGCTAGCTCTCATTTGGCCTACCGAGCTAGCTATTCCATGTAGCTAAATAGATAGATTGATATGTGCTTGAACCCAGCTAGCCCGCTAACATTAGCATGCTAATAAGCCCATGTACTACACGTACTGCATGTACTACACGGTGGGTTTTTACGTATTCATACAAGCCTCCATTCATGTCACCTGTCAATCACAAGGCCATGTATATATACACACAGGTGTGTGTGTTTGTGTGTGTGTGTGTGTGTGTGTGTGTTGCACTCGCCGGTGGGCGGGGCTTACATCCTGCTCCGCTCTCTGAGGGATTTGAAGTACTGGGTAATCCTCCGACCACCATCTCCGCCTCTGCCGCTTTGCATGACATTGCGAGCGGAGGTATTACCGAGTATTACCTTGTATTACCGAGTATTAGCGCCTTCTGGGGCGGAACCAGGAGCCTCTGGAGATCCAGGGAGACCTTCAGAGACGAGGCTGGGGGGGGGTTTAACCTGGACGGGGAACCTGGAGAACCAGGGGGGGATCAGAACCTCCCTCCTTCCAGATGTTTCACGGACGTTCTGACCTCCAAACGCCAGTCTGGTTCCCCTGAGAACGTCCCGACGTTCAAGGAAGGTCACGCTGATCTTATCTCGCCCGGGGGGCGGGGCTTAACCCAGACGGGTCAGCTATCAATCACAGACACCCGAGCATCCGCCTTCTCCCAGGAGTAGAATGTGGGGGGAGAACCTCGGAGAATCTTCACAAAAAGGAACCAGCCGATAAACCATACCGCCTAGCATTAGCGTGCTAGCATCACACCAAACAGATGTGTGGTTCCGTGATGCTTCAATTTGGCGAAGCGACGAGCGTGCACGCGACTTCCTGCGCTTGCACTTCAGAAAACCGCCACGGCGCTGACGGTGGGACGGCGGGGAACGTCAGAACATCAGAGGGAAGCGAGCTCCTGGACGTCCGGCTAATTGCGCCGTCGACGACGGGGCGTCGGGGACCCCCGGGGGGGGGCGAGGGCGCTGATGAACAACCCCTCCCCTCCACCCAAAACTCAGTTTTTGAAGTTCAAAACTGTGGATATGAATTATGGATCGGCGCCTGGTGGAACGGGTTCTGCGTTCCTCGGGTGGAACCTCCCCGTAGATGATTAGGGCGGCGTCACTCATCAGGAGATAAACAACAATGGTGACGACAACGAGGACGAGGTGTCGTGATGGACCTGCAGCTGCAAGCAGAAGATTCCCCCTCCCCTTCTTCATCCTCTCTTCCTCTTCATAGCTGCTTAGCGGCTCCGGAGCGGAAGAAGCTTCCACCGAGAAGAAAGCTTCTCCGAGCGCTAAGATTCATCCGCTCACCTGCAGCCGAGACGCCCCCGTCTTGCTTTGGGCCGCGGCGGCTCTGACGTGACCTCAATCCGCACACTTCCCGGTGAGCCTTTCTCAGACGGCGCCAAGAGCCCCTTCAACCGGGTCGGGGCTCAAGCCTGACAGCCCCCCCGCCTTGGATTTAGCGGGCTAGCTGCTAGCGCGCGCTACAAGACACACACACTCGCTGAGGACCGGAGTTAAGGTTGGGGTTCTTTAATCCGAGCGAATGCTCCCCTGAAGATTAGCCCTCAAATCCGGCAGCAGGGGGCAGGGGGGTATTCGCTAGCTAGTTTAGCGCCGCGGCTTTCCCCAACAGGAAGTGGCTCGGCCGGCCAAACGCCTCGACCGAGTCTCAGTGTCACCGCGGGGGAGCTTTACACTCGCCGGGTCCGGCTCACCGGCTTATTCACGGTCCGGCAGGACGGCCCGACTTCCTGTTTCCCGTTTGGAACATTCCTACCGCCGTCGCACCGCCGAGGCATTCGCTTTCAACCTCATCTTTAATTTAGTGATCAATGAGGTGAGGTTCCGGCCACGATTTCAAGGAACTGGAAGAGGTGACGTGGAACCCGGTGGAACGTCAACTAAGGGCGGCATTTGACATTTGCCAATCACAGGGTCACCTGTCAATCACAGTGACACCTGTCAATCACATTCTGCCGACTGTTATTGGACCACGGAAAGAAAACGGAGCACCTGGAGAGAACCCAGGCAGGAGAACCCGGAGAGAACCCAGGCAGGGGAACCCGGAGAGAACCCAGGCGGATTCGGAAACCTTGTGAATGCAATGCTAGCTAAAATCCACCGACACCATGAGCAAGGAACTCCATGAACTTCCAGGAAATAGCCTGTACCCTTCCCATAGATTTGATGTCGTAATGGAAAAAATTGACCCTGGCTTTGTCCTGGTCCTTGTCTCTGCAGGACCTTCATACCTCCCAGGTCCCTTCATCCAAAACTACTTCTGTTTTCAACCTCCTCGGAATCTCAGTGGGGATTTTTTTTTTTTTAATTCGCGGGTTTCGATTTTTCGTAAACTCACCTGGGGGTTGCGGGGACGTGTGTGCGGGGTCGCAGCTCGCCGAAGCTCAGGTCCATCACTGGGGAGCAAACAAATAAACCAATCAGAGATCAATTCGCCTTCGTGCTCCGATTGATCGTGTTTTGTTTTTTTTTCGGTTTCGGAGAATCCGCGTTTTGGACATTCGGGACAAAGGCGGCGGATGTTCACCGGCGAGTAGCACCCACAACAACTGATGCTAACTACTCTGTGCTAGCAGCCCTGACATCTAAACGCTAGCTGTCGATTATCAGATACACTGATACCTTAATGATCATAATCATAAAAATAATAATAATGTCCGACTTTTGGTGCATTTAAAAAAAAAAAAAAAAGGGCCGGAAAACCACCCTCTTATTAAAAACTACAGCCATTCAGCCTCTCATTCACACGTCTGGACAATGCAGGGTCTCCATGGAGCTCCTGCATGTGTTTGGACTGCGGTAGAACCCACAGAAACCTGAGGAACCCCCAAGCAGACATGTGGAGAACATGGAGACTCCACACAGAAAGACCTCTCTGTGGGAATCCAAAGGGTCCTCCGATTTTTTTCGAGATGATTTAATGTCCTTCCCTTTTCCGTCCACCGCGGTGTTCTAAAGAGCACTCCAACTGTCAGCCAATCAGCGGCTCTGCATCGACCTCCACGCGGGAGCTTTGGTTCCTTCTCTGTTGTTTCCATGACACTGACTCGGACTGATTTTTTTTTTTTAGAAGTTTTTGCAAAGCGGCCAAACAAAAGGACGAGGTCACCCGGATTCTCTTCACTTTCGATCATAATGAAGCTTTTAATTCTGACTCTGGAACTCTGAAGCCTCCACCCCTCCTCCGCTCTGCGCTTCGGTCGCCGCAAAGCTAATCGCCGACAGATAACATCAAGATGGACGACAGCAGCCGGAATCTGCCAGTCAGGAGTATCTGCCAAACTAGCAAGTTGTTCATGCAAAGGAAACCCCCCCTCGATTAGCCGGACATGCTAGCTTGTTAAAAATGCGTCGCACAGCACTTCCTGTCCACCGAGAATCGGTCTACATCTAGACTATTTGTTAGCGCCAGATAGCTAATGGCAACGGTCTCGCCGACAACAAGTATTGATCGGCGCGCATTGGTTTCCAGTAAATCTTTACGCCCGAGCCTCTGTCCCGTTGAATGTGGATACAGCAATCCAGAAGAGGCAGTTTGTCAGTGGTGACATCCTCTCGCGAGTGTCGACCATGTCCATGTGCACCGTGAAAGCTTTCGCTTCTTGGTTTCTGAACCGGCGTCTAGGCTACATGAGTACCCCGCTCTCCAACGCTGGGGGATACGGACGAGACCCGGGCAGATCCACGCTTCTGTCCAATATGTGGTCGGTCCTTGGGGAGCACCGATGTTTGCCTTTGGGTGCTGTGCGGTGTGAAGTGTAGCGGAATTCTGCCGTTGGTTGAAAACCCTTCGGAAACCCAAGCAACGTAGGGTCGGACAGTGTCCTTGGGTTGGTTCCTGTTTTTGCCTTCTTTCTTCGAGTGGTTTCTGTTTTCAAACAGACACAAGTAGGTTGGCAACAAGATTTTTGGTCTTTCTGGATATGTCTGACCTCAGCTGCAAGATGGAGGAGAGTCCTGGTGACCCCTTGTTTGTGTTGGAGGGGTGTGGTGCGTGTTCAACAAAAATCATTGATTGGTGCCTGTCGGTTTCTGGTAAATCTTCATGACCAAGCTGGTCCTCATCAGTGACACCCTTCCTGGACCACCGGCTAGGCTACACAAATGTGCCTCTGAAGGAGGCAAGTACCCTTGGGGTGTGCTGGTGTTTGTTGGAAAGCCTTCAGAGTTTTTCACTAGTAACGTAGGGTAGGACGATGTCCTTGCGTTGGTTCCTGTCCCCCTCCTGCCCTGCCCTCTTTCCCCTAGAGGTCTCTGTTTTGACAAAGGCCCAATAAAGTTAGCAACTAGATTTTTGGACTTTCAGGACATGTTGGACCTCATGTTGGACATCTCTGGCAAGCTGGTGGAGAGTTCTGGTGACCCCTCGCTCCAGTTGGAGGGGATGGTGCAACAGTCCTTGATTGGTGCTCGTTGGTTTCGGGTACAACTTCAATACCAAGCTTCCGTCCGGTCAAAAATTAACCAAGCTGTACTCATCAGTGGCATCCTCCCTGGACCAACGGCTGGGCTACGCAAATGTGCCTCTGAGGGAGTACCTGTATGTACCGGTATTTTAATGTCTGTTGGAAACCCCTCAGAGTTTTTCACCAGTAATGTCGGGTAGGACTATATCCTTTTTCCGTCTGGTGATTTCCGTTCTCGCAAACGTCAAATTAGGGTAGCCACAAGATTTAATGGCTTTCCCAACATGTCGGACCTCGGTTTCTTGACCTTCGGCGGTTGTCGGAATGTGTCCAGCGAGGACTATGGACTACGTCCTCCTGTTCCCTCTTCTTTCCTCTAGAGATCTCGGTTTTGACAAAGGCCCAATTAGGGTAGCAACAAGATTTTCTGGCTTGCCTTTGTTTCTCTACCTTCGGCTGTTTGTCGGATCGCCTCTGGCTCCCTGGTGGCTCGAACCACCAACATGTGGCTAGTTGGTAAAGGTCCACCGGGGCGCACATGTAGTCCGTTGTCAGATTGCTTGTGTTGACTAACGTGTTGTCGCTCCCTCACTAGCAGACACATTGGATGTGGGAAGTGAAGACTGAGGCTACGTCAGAGGACACTACGGTTTCACCCGGTACTGAGCCGTCTTGCAAGTTGGGGATGCGGCGTTGCCAACCGAATCTGCCACTATCCTCGCACAGCATATGCTAACACGCTACGTCTCCGAAACGCTAACAAACAAGACGATGTATTAATCTAAACCGTCAGCACTAATTCCCCTCTTTTTCTTACTCCTCACAACAAGTGCCTTGGGCAGAATCCGGTTTCCTCGGCGCTTGAACCGGCGATAATAGGAGATTTATTCCAATTAAAGAAAAACAACAATCTGTTCCGAAGCCGACGGTGAAATCGGAATTCATTAGACGCCACGATAGCGGGAGCGTAATTATTATCGGGGGGAAGGGGGGATTATTTCTTTAGAGCGTCTGGAGGGCTCCGCCATCTACGAAGGAGACTCCGAGCCCCGTCTCAGATCCGCTAGATCCTGGAAAACGAAGGGATAATTGTTTGAAACTTTATCTCCGCTGCTCGTCCATAGGAGGGGGCGTCCCGCTCTCCCTCCCCCGCCGCCACATGATCGAAAAGAAAATAAATTAAAATATCTTCATAATTCATCTTCGCTAGCGCCGCTACATTATCGGAAGACGAACCCGGAGCAGCGCGAGTCGCTCCTCGCCGCCAACGCAACCGCCACCGCCGCTCATAAATACTCCAGGAGAAACAGCGGCGTGCGGCGGCCCCCCCGCCGCCCCCATCCCGTTGGCGCCGCTCGCGGCCATTAATTATTCAAATGTGCTCCGACGTTAAAAGATAGCTAAAATAAATAAATAAATAAAAGAGGCATGTAACTGCGAGGCGCGAGCGGCCTCGTTGCCGAAATCTAAAAATGGGAACCGCGAGCGACAGCCGATCATCGGAGCGCTCGCTCCTCCGCATTCCCATGCCACCAGGCCTGCGCCACATCTCCTGGGCTGGAGGAGGAGGAGGAGGAGGAGGAGGAGGAGGAGGGGGGCTATATATAGGCCTTCCTCCTGGGAAATGAATAAACATCGGGGAAGAGATGCTGCTGATGGATCGTCCTCAATCGCTCAGGTGCGCCGACCTTTTCCAAGCCGCGTTGAACAGAGTTGTCAGCCGTGGAAGAAGTTGGGGGAGGGAGGATGGGGTTGAGGGACGGGGAGGTCAAGATGTGTTTTAAGCGTGTGTCACCGGCAGGGAAGGAGAAGAAAACAAACGTGAAGATGGTTTCTGTCGTTTCTGCAGGGGAGCTGCAGAAACGACCATTCACAACAGAAAGGATTTAAGAGGCAATATATTCATAAGTATATATATACGCCATACTATATATATATATATATATATATACTTGAATATATATATGTTATATATATATTATATATATGAATATATATAATATATATAATATATATACTTATGAATATATTACCTCTTAAATCCTTTCTGTTGTGAATGGAGTTTGGTACTGCGTATATATATATATATATATATATATATATATATATATATACTTATGAATATATACAATATATATAATATATATACTTATGAATATATTGCCTCTTAAATCCTTTCTGTTGTGAATGGAGTTTAGTACTGCGTATATATATATATATATATATATATCCTCTTAAATTCCTTCTTTTGTATATATATCTTTTGTGTGTGCGTGCGTGTGTGTGTGTTTGTGTGTGTTTGTGTATATACATGCATACATATATATCACATAAAACAAATCTGCAGCATGTTTGGCTACGCTAGAAGCCATATGGGGATTTTTGGGGGGGAAACCAACCGAAACGAACCCGAGGCTTGTCGAATACAACAAGGCAACGTGCGCACCGGGTTCAAACCCTCGACAGCTGTCTGAATTCAAAAGAGCACCATTACCGCCACTGGACCAAACTTCATGCAGTAAACAAGGGATTTCAGGCCAAATGATAAGAAAACCACAGCGTCTTCAGACATGTTGGGAACAGAAACGGGGGTGTTTTGAGGTGAAAACAGGCCACAACAAACCGGCAGCTTGTTGAACACGAGGTCGCCATGCATGCATCGGGTTCAAACCCTCAACTGCTGTCTGCAATCAAAAAAGCACCATGACCACAACCGGACCAAACTCTATTCAGAAAACAAGGGATTTTAAGCAAAACAACACGAAATAAATGTGTGTTTGGTTATGTCAGAAACCAAACCGGGGTGTTTTGTGGGTGGAAAAGAAGCCACAACAAACCCCCCAGCTTGTCGAACATGAGGCCGCCTCGCGTGCATCGAGTTCAAACCCTCAACCGCCGTCCGCATGCAAAAGGGCGCCACTCCCACCCTGGGACCAAACTGCATTCAGAAAATACTCATTTTAACAGCTGTTTGTTTTTCATTTGTTGTTTACTGCAAGTGACGTGCATTGGTTGCCTGGAGGTTCCACATCCGTTGATGTCAATCAACAACACGTTTGTGACGTAACGTCACGCTGGACGCTTTGCCTAACTCACACACACACACACACACACACACAAACACACACACACACACACACACACACACGCTTATAGGCACGGAGATAAAGGGAGGTCAGCCAGTTGCTAAGTGCCGTGTTTTGTACACAGAGATAACTACGGAAAAACATCTCCACGGTGTTTGTACAGACGGGGGGTGGGGGGGTGGGGGGTTTGATGGCGGCGGTGGGGTTGCTGATGAAGTTCTGACGGCGGCGCGTGTCACCAAGACAAATACCTGCACACGCTCTGCCTTCTGATTCACCGCACCGTGATTAATGGAGCTATTTGAGAGCCGGGGAATAGAAGTGGAGGGGGAAGCAACATCATGCAAGGGTGGAGGGTGGAGGGGGTGAAGGTCTGTTGTTCATCTGAGGTGGGGGGGGGGGGGGGGGGGGACCCGGGGGGCGACCCCCCCCCCCCCCCCCCCCCCCCCCCCCCCCCCCCCCCCCCCCCCCCCCCCCCCCCCGGCCCCCCGAAAAAAAAAAAGTTTTTTTTTTTAGGGGGGGGGC
>CAAKHD010000574.1:3876-22544 GCA_901007705.1 Fistularia tabacaria
ATATAGAGAGGGCCACGCGTGCGGGGAGTGTATGGAGGGGGGGGGGGGGCGCCCAAAACACACACACACACACACACACACACACACACACACACACACACACACACACACACACACACACACACACACACACACACACACACACACACACACACACAGTCACATGATTTTTCAACAACAGAGCTTTTGTTCCAAGTAACTGGGGCTGTTGGTAGATACAACGCCCTGCTTGTGCCCTGCCCTCTACTCATTCACGCACACACAACAACCAGTAAATACAAGGCAAGTGTGACCTCAAGATCAACTGGACATCTACCCAGCCCAGAGACACCTAAACCACCCACATTCATCAGTGTACTTTATATATATGCACAAACACACACACACACACACACACGTTTAGACCCTTGACATTCAATGAACAGTATTTCAAAAATGTTTCTCTTTGCGACAGTGTGTAACTCTGTAATTCACTCACCTTGCATATTCACCTGAGAACCCATATTGCCTCTTTGATTGTGTACCTTTACTGTTCTTTTAAATCCTAACCTCACTGAAAAGGAAAAATGTTTGATTTAACTGGTATAAACTAACACTGTGTTGCACAACATGCACAACAACTGGACCCTTCAGATCTATTTACTTCACTGTCCTGCAGTAAAGCCACATCTGGAACATCACTGTGCGATAAAGAACTCCATATCTACCATTTTGCAGTACAATACTCACGATTATAAAAATTGTCATGGAAATTTCAAGTAAACAACTTGAAATCCTTAAAAGTAACATCTAAATCGGGCCTGTTTCCATTAATGTCTGAAGAGAAAATGAAACCAGGCCACGAAAAGCATAGTTTAGTAAGAAGATGATGATAAAGGCTATGTTCAGAACTACAGGAATTGCTGTAACCATAGACAAAGTAAAAGTTGCAAATAAGAATGGAAACATTAACTCAGTCTGAGCCTCAGAGTGATTTGAAAGATGATTCTCCAGCCATTTCTTTAAGTGCTTTGTGAATATCTTGTAAGGTGCTTATTGCAGAAACAGATGATCGGTAATGGGAAAATTTAAGAGGGACCGGGACCAGGACCATCCCGAACCCCTCTCTTAAAATCTGAAATTTACAGAATGTTCATAAAACTGGTTGACGAAAACCTGACTGGTGACTCACAGGGGCCTGTTTAGGAACAAAGTGATGTTAAAAGATAAGACACGCTGGCGCGAGCTCGTCAGGCTAAAAGTACTCCCTTAATCAGATCACGGAGGCTGTCACAGCATGAACAATACTGTTGAATAGCTGAAATCTGTTTCCCCACAGAATTTGGTCCTTGGTCCATTGAAATATTGTTCCAAGAGGGAACACACCCATGCTTATCTCTAAACACACAGATGATGATACACAGAGAACCAAACGATTTAGACAGTTTTCTGTGTTTTCCATGCAAAACAAGATAAACTATGGACTGAAATGAAGATTTCTCCAGTCAATAGAGCTTTAAGATTTTTTGGGGTTGGGGGGCAGGGAGGCCAGAAAACATATTGAAAAGTACAAATATGTGTTCCATTGCATTTTCTGTGACTATAAATATAGGATATGGGGATTGGTCCTTGAGTGATATTTCCCATTCTTCACTGCTGGTAACTGAACGGCAGGGTAAAAAGCAACATGGGCGAAAAGGACTAGTTAATGGTAATAGGAAAGGATAAATACGATGATGATACTCCTGATTAACAGATCAAGGATATAATCTATTGCAGTGTGGAAAATCTAACACCACACAAATATGTGAACTAAGTGCCTTCATTCCACTTTGAGTTCATGTGCCAGTATTTTCTTGTGTTTTTGGGTTTTTTTATTTTGGAGGGGGCGAGTTAGCTTCTTTTAACAATTTGTATGTAATTGTTTGCAGACTTTTTAAAAGGTCCCTCATGACATTTCCACATGATACGGGCTAAAACTTAAGTCAATGTGATACAGAATGTGGTTATTTTGAGCAGAACATTTATAAATTGGCAATGAAATTGTCAGACAACAGAAACATCTCAACTTAGACAGTGGCCACCGCCCAGTGATCATTGAATATATATTAGAGCATCAAATCCCAGACCCCCTTCAAAACCTAATCTATAATCCCACAACAATTGAACATTATTCAAATTCAAATTCAACCCAAGGAAAAAAAATAAAAAGCCCAATTAGTGTAAAAACTCAATGCTCCCATTAAAACATGTACTCTAGTGTTATGAAGAAAATGCACTTTGATAGAAATAGCATCTTACGCTGCTTCATCAGTGGCATTAGAAGTAGATTTGATAAGAGACCCTATATTTGTCCAAACACAAAACTATGCATGAAGCACACCATGGTGTGTGCAAACTGTACATCGGTATACAAATGTTTTTAATGGCTTTTGCCATACATGGGTTCGCTGCTTTAGTGATTAAGTTTCATCAGTCTCCTTTGTTAAGTTCATTGATAGTTTTGTAGTGTTTTGAAAAAAATTATTGAGATCATCATCATCATCCGCTTACTTAGATAAGGTTGCTGTTGCAGCAGACTGTGATGCATAATTGATGGCAGGAATAGCCTTTATAGTATTTCATTCAAAATGACAAAACATAAAGCGGATTTATTTACGTGTGGGTTTGTACAAAAACACTATGTCTGGAGCAAATGACTAACTTGACAAACTCTACACTGGTCCCTCATTTGATAATACTTAAAATAAATAAACCAGAGCCATAGCTAATTCAGATCGACTTTTGATTAGGAATCTATTGGGTTACTTGATCAGGATTTACTGAATGCCAGCAAGAATTTCTACCCTTTAACAGTTGATACTCTTGGTTGTTCTGCCACATGGTGCTCTTGAACCAGAAAAAAATTGAAATTTCTACCATATTTATTGAGATATGGGATTGGGAAGAGATAGGAAGGTGGCAGTTTGATTGTAAACCCCAACTTAGATTTGTTATGCCTTTTCATAGTGCTTAAATTGAACAGAAGAAATTAAATTATAACAGTCAATTGATTCTTAGCCATCAAGTGCCTATTGCCCATATATATAGCTTATTTGTTTTTTGTTCCACCCATAGAATGAGGTACATTTTTACATTTGATACAATTCAGTAGATCTCCAATTTTACTCTGGCCAAACTACAAATCCACTTTTTTCGAAGTGACGAGTCACTGCAGTTTCTCTCTCTCTTCTCTAGAAGCCTTGGGTCATTTACCATTACCGCATTTAAATGGCAGAGTAGAAAAGAGGACAGTTCAACCGTTACCTCAGTCTTAGTTTGCAGGATGTACTGGTAAAGCAAAAGGCAAGCTGGTCAATCGTTTACTATAAAGTAGACTCTTCAGGACACGTCTCCTAAGATTCCAGGCCTCTGGCCTCCTCACATTTCATATCAGTTCTTTACAAAGTACATGCAAAACTTCAGGACTTCCAGTGTTTGAGTTAAAATTGAACAAGTATTTGAAATAACACTCCTTTCGGTCAACACATGTTGAATCTGAAAAAACTTGTGAAGAGGGGCTAACCTGTCACATACAGTACACATATATAACAAAACATGTTCCTTACAAACAGATAATTAGAGGGTTATAAGATGTAATATATTGCCTCAGTCAATCTATTAATGGAGGTAAAGCAATGGGTTCAAGCAGGTTGGAATTGGTTGAGAAAAGTGTGAGGGGTACTATGCGATAGAAGACTATCAGCCAGAATGAAAGGAAAGGTGTACTAGACAGTGGGGAGAACAGTAATGCTGTATGGGTTGGACACAGTGACAATGACAAAAAGACAGGAGACAGAGATGGAGGTCACATAGTTGAAGATGTTGAGGTTCTCTTTGGGAGTGACGACAATGTGAGACGATGTGTAGGATCAGGAATTAGTCTATCAGAGGGACAGAACATGTTAGATCTTTGGAGAGAAGGTCAGAGAAGCCAGACTGAGATGGTTCAGTCATGTACAGACCAGGAATAGTGAATATATTGGTAGACGGATGCTGGAATTGGAGCTGCCAGGCAGGAGGGCTAGAGGAAGACCAAAGAGAGGATAATGGACTCAGTGAAAGAGAATATGAAGTTAGTTGGTGTGAGGGAGGAGGATACAGAGAATAGAGTTAGATTGAGAAGGTCAATTAGCTGTGGCCGAACGGAAAAGAAAAAGTGAATCCGTTAATGGCTACATATACTTTCAGTTTCAATGTCCCCCAAAACTAAGTGCGATACTCTCTTAGACACATGGATGGCGGGCCTCTGTGAATAAAAATACATTACGCCTACTGCCCAATCGGGGAGATTATTTAGATGTTCTGTAACACAGCGGAGAACCACCTGTTAGCACGTCATACTGCACAGCATGAACGGCGTCCATATGCTGAAACTGACAGTATACGTGAGAGGCAAAGCGGTTGGATCCAAAATTAAAGTTGGAGGAGAGTGCACCCCTTTGAATACAACGACACAGCTCGATGACCGGCTGTTTGCATTATTTACAGATTGTGAGCCACTGAGAGACAACAGGATTATGTCGGGCATGTTTGGCAAGCCGGGGGGGGGGCTGATGCATGGCAGCGTCGTTCGTCAAGGTAGCTAACCATCAATGAATTATTGGCCAGCTCTTCACTAATTTCTATAGACACATTTCAAGGAACTTAGCCACGAAACAGAAGTCTGTTTATCAATAGCACTAGTATAAAACAAGGGGGGTTGAAAAGCCGTCGCGTATGAGCGACAACTGAGTTGAACCGCAAATTGAATATTGACATTAACTTGGCTAACGTTGGCTAGCAACGTTTAGCCTTCGGACAAAAACAAGCTGTCAAGAGACGACATAATAAATCACGTGGTTGGCAACCCCCGGCCGAGGTCATGGCAGCTGGCTTACCGTTCAATCCTTGCGACGTTTCTTTTCGCCTTCTCCCCGAATCATTCAGTTTCCACAGAACTCGAGCGGTCACCGGTCAGCTAATGAGAGTTTGCGGTGTGTTTATTAAGTGACATCTAGTAACCTCTCTACTACTCCGGTCCCGGCGAGGCCAACCAGATGACCACCGCGGTCAGAGAGCAAGAGGCCGGTGGGACTGCGTCGGTTAGTCCGCTGTACAGAGCGTGACCGGCGGCCGTCTGGAGGGGACCGACGGACCGCTTCTGTTCACGGAGATCCATCAGCGGGGATTGAGGGGGGGGTGACGTCACCGGCGCGCAAGAAAACCCCCCTTAGAACGCAACATATTCATTTTACATTATGGTCGAACTGGTATTGCTAATGTCACTCAATTTACCTTTCAACCCGACAATACTGTAATAAATATACTGTAATACCCGTCTTAATTTATTTAAGTTTCATGTAGCCAAACTGCTTTGAGACTCACAACCCGTGTCCTGTATATTTTTTTACTAAAGGTTCCCGCTCTTGACAAACAATAGTGGAAGGATACATCGTTGTTTTTCATAGCTTACGGAGATAGTTTCCACAATAGTTTGTTGTTTTTCACTCTTTATCTGTGTAAAATCTTTTTCAGTTCATTTTTATTTGATAATTGCACTTTGCTACTTCTTTTTGTAGGATCAACACTCCAGTCTTGTGTTATTGTCTTGTATACGTCAAGATTGATTTACCATCTAGTCTATTACAGTTGGCTTTGTTCGGTTTTCAAATGTTTTATTCTGGCTTTTTTTTTTAATCTATTGCTGAGTCCCAAATATACAGTATCTTTTAGTTTTAGAACAGAATATTCCTTGAATAATCCTATGGTGGGGAAAATTGAAGCAGGAAAAGATTTGCTGGTGTATGTTCAATATTTAAACTCCCAGACCAAGGCTGGTTTCTGACTCTTAACAGGTGAGCTTTAATTGTGCATTTCTATCATGAATCAGTTGATCATACATTTTAAAAATATACCATAGATATACCCCCCCACACATGAACAATCACACTGTTTTTTTTTTATGAAATAACTTATTTGCTCTGATGCATGCCTGATATTTGAAAGTGACTTCATCAACTGTGCCAGATACAAGTGAATCTGCTGTCTCCAGTTAAACCAGGGGGAATATTGACTCCCCTGTAAGCAAACATTACTGAAACCTTGGCTGAGGTAAAAAAGTGACAAACTCTGATTAAAGTCAACACAAATTTGTCTCTTCATCCAACTACCCAGTACAAATAAGCTTTTGGCTGTAAAAAATATAAATAAATTTGAAAAATGAGCAATCAAATAAGTGAATTTTGCATTATTTTATTGCAACATATTCTATTTGAGCACATCATGAAAGAGATGCCTTGTAAAGCAAATGTACTAAATGAAAACTGGTGCATATTAATGCAATATAATTAAGTATAATGTAGCACACAAATAAATAAAATAAAAAAAACTGTTAGCTTATAATCATTGTAGCCAAACCATTGCATTACTATATTCATCCAATGGAAAGGTACAAAATCTGTTTAACACAATCCTATATATTATAGTATGTTCTTATCTTATTCAAAGTGTGTGTGTGTGTGTTGTGATAACGAAAGTAAATTGCTTGATAGATGTGCTTCTAAAATGTATAGATTCTGGACTCTACAGGTCTGTGGTGTTGCAACTTTTTTTTTTTTTAAATTTCTGAGATCTTCTATGAGTGCGTTATTCACAAATGAGCAGCACACTAAAAATTAGACAAATTGATTTTAAAGTACATCTTACAGTATAACTACATCACATTTTGCACTAGAGCAAAGTGATGATGCAGATATGTAAGGAATCATACCAGGTCATTTGGAACAAGACTAAATACACGAGCCACTTACTAAATCTTCGTAGAAAACACCCAATGAAATCTAAAATGTAAGTTGCACATTATCATTGGCTGAACAATAAACTGCTTATGTACCTTTCACTAAAAGTATTGTAAGACTGACATCTAGAGGAAATGAGAAAGGGGGAAAAAAAAATAATCACAGGTTAAATGCAGGGGCCAGACACTTTTTGCTTGAATATACACATTAAAAGAAAGGAGAACATTCACCGATCACTGAAAGGACACGAGAGTTTGTTAAATCCATGGTTGAAAATCTTGGTCTTTTCATCAATGATCCAGTCATGGGGGGTATGTTACCGAAGGCACGTTTCAAGATTGGGCCGTCACCACCATTGCTGTGCCTGCAATGAACAGGGAAGGTAGGGGAGTATTTTGGTTGAAGTATACACAATTGACACAGCACACACAGTGCTTATTGGCTATCACTTAATTGAACTGCCATTTGGTAATGTGGAACACATGTAGCAGTGATTAAGACCTGCACGGCCTCTTGTCACCTGAGCATCTGAAATCTCTTTGTAACCAATTTCTTTCTTATGGAGGACCGTCCTGCGACCTCTGCTTCTGATCACACAGCTTTGCGCTGCTTGCCTTCAGCTTTTACCTTCTTAACTGTACTGTTACATCACTGAGCAGCTTTGAACAGCACAGTTAAAAACCCTTGGCTCTGTAAAGGTTGAAATACATCTGGTGAAAGCCAAGGACAGGGAAGTTCAAGAATACATCAATTCAGCCACAGCTCACTGTGGGATCATTTGATGTATTCATTAAATCAATTAATTAGGGTTTTCCTGTTTACTATAGTTAGTTGATAAATATATAAATAATAAATAGACATTGGAGTATGTCATTAGTGTCCTGGTAACCTCTGGCTTGCATGTAGAAATCCAAAGGCCCTCATTTAGAATTTACTTTGACACTGCATCCATATAACTCCTAATTTGTTTTTTACCCTTTTTCATACAATAAATCATAGTTAACAATGAGATAGGGTAAATCTCTTAGATACAAATCAGTGCTCTGATGACCGTTTATTGCAATGACCATTAGGTCTGAAAGTACACCCTGATCTGTCATGCTGCCTTTTTCTGATCGTCGAATGATTTTAACAAGACATAAGGTATGTTAAACAGGTAGGTACAAACAACTAGAAAGAATGTGAAAGACATTTTTATCCCACTTAATGACCTTCCATCAGGTTTGATGAACTATTTTATGGACCCTTTAATATAGGTTTATTAATTCCAGATGCGGATGTAACAGGCACTTTGTTACTGCAAAATGTCATTGTCAAGTATTGGTACTTGATTATCCTTCCCATTTACTTTTATCCTCAATAGTAAAGATGACATGAACCTTATGGTCCTTCTCTTCAAAAACAAAATGTACTTACTCAGGTTTAGTTTCTATAAAAGTGTGTAAAATTTTCCACCAAAGTTGAAATCCACTCATGGAAGAAACCTCAAATACCACCCAGTAATATAATCTTCCTAACTTTCTTCAAAACAACATGATGCTGATTATCAAGAATGCTAAATTAGTAGTAATAGAGTAGGTTCTTACTTTGTTCCTCCTCAAGCGACACCCCCTCCTTGGCTTCATGGGTTATATCCACGGGTTCCTCAGTGACCAACTCTATTCCATGCTGCCCTTCCACACTAGCAGGTGGTGCAACCTCCTCCCCTACAGGTGGAGCACAGTGGCAGTGTGTGACATCTTGTGTAGATTCTACATCAGTTGCTGTCAGAACCTCTGGGTCCGCCTCAGAGGAGACGAGCTGAATCGTTTCCGCAACTTCTGCAGCTTCAAGTATCTCCTCTCCTGAATCTTCATTCTCTATGGATCTGTCAACTGCAGGGGTCTCGTCATCCACAGCAGTGATGGGTGACGCTTCAATAGCTGTAGTTTCCTCAGCATCTTCAGCAGCGGTCTCTGTCGAGACCACCTGCTCGGGCACAGCATCAAGGATCTGAGCCTGATCCTCCCCCTTATCAGCCTCTTTGGCTGGGGAGGCATCTTCCAGTGAGGTTTGTGTAGCAGGGGTGGCCTCATGAACTGGGGACATATCAGCATCTGCCCCCGTCATCGCTGAGGTTGCATCTTCCTCGGCAGGGGACACCTCTTCAGGTGAGGCATCTGCAGACAACTCAGTCTTCTCAAGGGTGGAATTAGAGACTGGATTCTGATCCTCAGCTTCTCCAACTTTCTCTGATAAGGGGGCGGATGGTGTGGACTCCTCAGCAGAAGCAGCTGCTTCCTCTTCTAATGAAGCCGCAGTTTCCTTCTCAATAATCACCTCTTCAGTAACTGAAGCCATCGCATCTCCTATCATCTCTTCCACACTGACTTCTCCCGTTGCTTCTGGAGATGTCGTCATCTCGGCTTCAACAGCCAGGACCTCCAGCTGTAACCCATCCAGTGTGGAAGCCACTACATTTCCATCTCCTATTTGCTGGACCAGACTCATCTCACCAACGGAAGCTGCTGCTATCTCAACTGGAGAGCTGGTCATCAACTTTACAGCCACAAGAAGATCTGGAATGGACTCTGAAGGAACCAGGGAGAAGGTACTGTGTTAACATCCTGTTATTTCAATATTAAAAGCAAATTTAACCCAGTAAACCGACCAATGAAAGTCACATTTTCAGCAATAGCGTGTTCCATTAAGTGAAATTATTCAACCAGGCTATTGAAACAAATTGATGACAGTTTTTGTATTCCACTTACCTTCACATGATGTCTATCAGGGGAAGAACTCTACAGGAGACTACCTGCCTGGTAAATGCTCCTGCTGGTGTGACCTTCTAGAATAAATAAATGACCATCTGACTTTCACAGGCCTTATACACGGCATACACCATAATTGTACTCACCCCCCCCCCTCATCTGTTTGATAGGGCACTTTTTATTTGGATAGTTAACAAGTGATACCCAAAATACAAACTTTTTTTTGGATACCTCCTGCAAATCAGTGCATGAAATCTAAGCCCAAACTGGCCCTTCGGTCACTCCATGCTGGCAAACCAACAGGGGACCCTAGAGGCATGGTAATCTAGGATTAGCTTTGACCTGCAATGATCAGTCAATAACTTCACTGCACAGCACGAACTAACTGTTGGTTTCACCTTTTATGACTTAAAAAAAGAAATTTATGTGGAGCTGAATGCCCATTTCATTAATCCAGGTTTACAAATATGTCTCAGCTTGTGTGATATCTTTACCACATTTATGCTGATCAAAACCTCAGATAAACCAATTACACTGAGTGAGTTCTACATCTTCGCGACACAATAACATGATCAAGATTCAACTTTTGAGTTGTCAGACATCAAAATAGTAAAGTCCTTGACTGCTACATTTTCAGCGTCAAGGTTACTTTTAAATGCACAGGAGCATGACCAAGTCAGATTCCTTGGAGAGGGGACTTTCTAAACAAGGGTTTTTCAAGACTAACTAGTTAGGACAAAAAGCACCTAGGATTCTAAAACACAGGCACTAGATTAAAGTTCACCCCAAAACCACCTTTCAGAAAAAAAAAACAACAATTAGTAAGAGTCACCTTATCTTTATTGAAAACCCGGCTCAAGTGATGTTTTAGAAATTCTTTCAATGCTATTGTATTGTCCAAATAGCCAATGCCCTAAAAGTGGGGTATTTGCTACCTCAGATTTAAGAGGGTAGTTGGTGGTTGTAGGTCAAATCCAAAAATTGCAAGAAGTGCGCTTTTTTGCATCACTGTGATGTATTGATGTAGAAACTAATTTAGTGTCTGGAAAAAAGTCTTGCAAGGGATCGGTGGGGGTATGGTTGAGTAAGGCAAAGAGGAAATGTACATTTACAGCTTTGTTGATACAAATAGGAATGGAAAAAAAAAAACAAGTGTAAAACTGAAAGAGGCCCATCTTCCAAGGTAATGTGTACAACTTGAATAACCACCACTACATAGAGGATTGTGGTATTTAGCTCAAGTGAGCAGGAGGAGACCTACATTTACATAAATGCAAGAAATCTTTTAAGAGCACTTAATTTATGAACAGCATTATATTTATCCATAAACCCTTTCTATCAACAGCAGCCAAACCATACATTGAATTTGCTCTATTCCGGTGATAAAATTCCTATAGAATGATTTTCTAAACTGAATTGTATCATGTCATCTAACCAGACAGCCAAATACAAAAAGTTGGAGTGGGTCTGAGGTTTGGGTTCAGGGAAGTTAGACTGATGGACCCCCAACTGAAAGTGAAAATTCAATTGTGGTTGTTCATGAAATTCAAGCACTTCAGATGAAGAGGTTCATGAGTCCATTTCAGGAATATCTAACTCCTATCTCTCCTTTCAGAGCAAAACAATCACGGTTTCACAGCTTTATGCAGCAAGTTCTGCAACAGGGGGAGCCTCAGCAGCCTCTAGGCCAGTCTCTGCCTCAGCAGGGGGAGCAGGGAGGGGCTCATCTACAGCCGCTGTACCGGCACTCTCTGCTTCTGCAGGGGCCTCTGCTGCAGGGACTTCCTCAACGGCTACAACGTCAGGAGCAGCCTCAGGTTCTGCCTCCACAGGAGCAGCAGATGGAGTGGCTTCTGCTGCCGCCGGCTCAACTGTATCTTCTGCGACAATGACAGCTTCTGACATCACGGCAGTGGTTTCTTCTGATGCAGCAGTTTCAACAACAGATTCTGCAGCAGCCTCTTCTATGGCTTCTTCAGGAACGGGCTCTGATGCAGCCTCAGACACTGGTTCTGCCTCAGTAGAGACTTCAGCAGGCTGTGCAGCCTCCTCCACAGGGGCTGGTTCCACAGCAGATGCTGCTGTGTCTGCAAAAAGTTGACAAGGTGTTTATGGCACAGGAAACTTATTTTTCCCAGGTACTAATGTATCCTATAGAAGGGATGGATGTTCAAATGAGCAGTTAGTCAGTAACTTGATCAAATCTGTGAATGATGCCATATCTGCAGGTCAACATACCTGACATTTTAAGTCGTGCAATTTTAATACAAAACCCCAGAAACCGCCACTAATTTCGCCTCCGTAAGAATTCAATCACTTTTATATGAGATGATTATGCTCCCATGTAATAGTCCATAACTGCTTATATTTTCTGGGGGTTCATAGAAGCTGTGGCGACTTCCTACATGGATCAAAAAGCAATCCTCAAGGCAAGACACACTGCAGGTCGTGGAGGTCATGATTACATTGTTATATAGCAGCCCTGTTTAATAACGCAACAATATTTTGAGTTTTGTGGGGTTTAATTCATGCTAGAAATGACTTACTGTGGTTATTTGAAAATCAATTTAATCTGTTGGGAGTCCTTTCATACAAATCTGAGCTTATCATCAGGAATCATTTAAGACCGTTGCCTCAGACAATTAGTTTCCAATCATTTGGGAAAGGACTTTCAGCAAAGTAGGAAAAAAAAGTTTTAGTTCTCCAGCATTTAGACATAACCCAACTGGGAAAAAAATTGCCCCCAGGGGACAAAGTTTTTTTGTTTTTGTTTTTTAAATTAGAATTAGGGCCCATTTTCAAAAACATGGAAATCATCCTTACAGCTTCAAACAGACATTGAGCGTTAACAAATGCAGGAGCACTTATTTTAAATTAGTAGCTCAAGTCTTAAATGGTGTGACAGGTAAAGCAGCTGTTAAAACTGTCAACATAATGAGGATATCCTTAATCCTAACATATCATCCTCGAGTCAAAAATACAACCTTTGACCCCACAGGTCATTGGTGGCTGGCCACTTTTTCCAGCTACAAAAATTGAAAACCAATAAAAATAGTTGATTCCCCTTGCTTCTAGTGGTTAGCTTGCTTTAATGTCATGGAGATTGAGATGCTGCTAATAACAAAAAACACACTACTTTGCCACATTGCAACCTTAGTATTACACATTGAACACCAAACCACAGCCTCAGAGCTTTAAAAATTATATTAAAACAAATTGTGACATGCAATGAAATTATGATTGTAGCGCAATAAGCATGTGATTGTTTCCTGAAAATGTTGCTACCATTACATCATATAGAGGCCATCTGTGTTCACTGGTGCAGAGTGCCATCTGTGACAAAGCGCTTCCGAGGGTCATATACAAACTGAATGACGGCAACTGTACAATCCCATTACAAACCAGTTAGCGGTTCTGGGCATAGAGCCATGACTGACTGGGCTAGCACTGGCTTAACAGACAAATAATTTGCAGACAGAAATCAAAACAGGCAGCACGATAAAGCCATTGATAATGGTCAGTACGGCATGTGCAATGGGTGGCCATGTGGTCCAACTCCATGTTCTCAAGTTCTGCTGGATTATAATGGTAATGGTTCTTTATCAGATCCTTGGCTCAAGTTTGTTGTTTGGGTCTGAAAGTTTATTTACCAGCAACATCCTGTTCTTGTTCTCTGCCCTCATATAAAGAATTAGAAGATTGTGCAGGACTACTACTGAACCTGGATCCACTGTCTGCATACATCTTAAAACATTAAGCCCAATTTAAATTACATTTTGACATCAGGAAAATGTAGTTGGAAAAAAACTGTGCATCATATATACTGAAAAGAAAAGGTATTCTGCCACAGCTTTTATGCACAAGCCCTTCCTCAGACAGATAGTCACTTCTACTCCTTCCTGTCGCCATCCTATAAAGCCGTCTGGGACGGAGGGTGGTCTGATGAGGACACACATTGGTAGAATGGTGAGTTTCCGCCCCCCCCCCCCAAAAAAAGGTTTGTTATAGGAACTGGCACCTGTGGGGCTCTGCAGTTTGCTTTTTAAAAGTAGCATACACCACCACAAACCGGACGATTGCATGCAGTCTGCATTGGGGTCTTTGAATATTTGATTTATTTATTCATTCAGTCAGTCAGTCAGTATCTTGAATCAAACATGTTTAACCACAATTAACTACAAAACACAAAACAATGACTGAAAGGGTTTTGGCTGAAGTGAAACACTTATTAAAGCAGAGAGTTGCACAATATAAGTGGGGATATGGTCTGAAGAGGTTGGTCACTTAAAGATCAATGTATACAATTAAATTGTATCTTCCTGGTCAGTACTCCTGCAGAGCAAATTTAGAAATAATTGTCACTTGTACGTTGAATATTTATAATACCTTGACAAAAAATGCATTGAGGCAATCACATTTGACAGAATTGTGTGAGCCAGTTTAAAAAAAAAAAAAAAGGCTTTGCTCACTGAGCTGATGAAAAATGGTGAGTGTGTGTTGGTAGTTTGGCAACTCACCCTTTGCTGCTGCGCCCATGTTGGCAAGTCTGTCCTCATAGCGCTCAGTATCACCGCTGACAGTCTTGTAGGCCTAAAAGAAGTGGAGATATGCATTTATTGCATTCCAGCACAAAACTGATAAAATGGACAACGTTGCAAAATGCCACATTGGGTTTATATTCTGTCAAACAAAACCGCTTTTACAAGAGTGGCAGTATCTGGCAGACAACTCGACCCAAACAATAGTCTGAATGCCTGGTAGTCGGCCAGAGAACAAAGAGTAGATTATGTGACTCGGGATGTCAAGTTGTAGTCCTGTTCTTCCCAGGATGTCTATTCTGTTCTGACAGCATGAAAATTGGATCCCAGATTACTTCAGAAATTACTTTAAGATCTACTTTTAAATTTAGCATTTTAGTACAAAGTCAAGTGACCATTATTTATTTATTTATTTAATTTTTTAAATTGGAAAAAGCAATTAAAAAAAATAGCCATATCTCCAAATATTGTCTTTTAAAACACACACCACAGAATTATTCTCTTAAACCCTGACTAACTACCAAAATGTGACCGTGAAAGAAGACCTTTGAACATCTGTTGTGAGAAAGACAGAAGAGGCAGGAATAAACCTTGACCAGTATATTCACAAAATTTTGAGGTTTAATACCAAATAATTCCATTTCAAAATGCAGTCATCATAAACTGCACTCTGACTTACTATCTGGATTAAGTTATTTATTTGGTGAATGTGTAGTGCATGCAATTCTATAGCACACTGAGTTGGATTATCTACAATACACTTCAGTAGCATGTAAGGTTTTCCGATTTGGACCTCGCCACTTTATTTTTGAAAATATTTTCCAATTTGTTCTATTTACACTATAACAAGTTATATACAGTACAAAAAATACTTAAGCATGAACGAAAAATTCATAAATGCACATCTTGGTAATTAGATATGTCTGGATTACGATATTTCCCCATTTGTTATATTGCATTTCAATGTTGATGTTGGCTGCCCTAGTATTAGTTAGCACTTTGAACCAGAAACAGCCAACAATTTAAATTGAAAATATGAGCGTCTTACAGATTTCCCCTGATACTTGAAAAAACAGATCAAAATTTGGTCACGCAACGGTCGATTGAGCTTTTCAAAATTGGTAATTTTATTTGAGCCTATTGTGTTTGGTCTCTTCTACTTAAGGTATTTGAAAGTGAGTTAAGCAAGCTCGCTGGCACAAAACCGACAAAAAAAAATGGATAAGCAAAAGTCTATACCAGTCTACAGATGAAACTCCATTCAAGATGAGCTTAAAAGAAATTGAATGGTTCAGTCTGTTTTTCCAAAATTGTAGTCCATTTAACTTTATTTTGTTGCTGATTTTTTTTGCTGCCAGGGCCCTAGTTTAGGATGATACAGTACATTCCCATGTTAAATTACGTATACAGAGTATATTTTGAAAGGCCTACCCTACATTAATTTAAGCGGAAGTAAAACTGACTAGAATATCTGCTTTTGAGTAGCAAAAAAGCTATGTATGAATAGACCGTGTACTAATGTTTAATGATCTTTATAAAACATCTTAAAATCAAATCCGTTACAAAAACATCTGTGTGAACGTAGCATTAACTCACATAGACGACCGCCGCTGTAAGGCCTCCTCCACACAGGAGGAAGTATGTCATGTTGGTGGAACCCCCAGGAACTCCAAAAGCCATGTGTCGCACTGGAGCCACTACAAGATGGGGAAAAAAAAGTGAGCGCTCCAGTTTAACAGGAAAACAAACCCCGAAGTTATGTTCTATTTGGATATTCTCAGGACATTTGCGTTACGAGTAAGCAATTCACTCAATCATCAAGTGACGAAGAAAAACGTCAGTTATGATCTTTTGTGTGTTTCGTTTGGGAAATTTCCATCCAGATTCCTAAGTGCAGCTGCCAGAGCATTCTGATACCCTCAACATGTCCCCATTCCTTAATCTAGTTACACAATTCAGCCTTGATGTGCTGAAGCGGCAGGACATGGAAAGATTTAGTGGCAGCCAAGCTAAACAACAAACTGTCCCCTCAATTAAATCCCTGCAGCAAAAACAAATCCTGGTTCACCATGTTAGATTCCCATCAAAAAGAAAGGTAAGGTTAGGACTTGAGGATGAGCTGACAAAAGCCTCTTAAAGGGCTATTGTTGAGGTGGTGAACAGGTGAGCTTGTGTTTAGAGGATTCCCAGCGGTGCATGCAGGAGGTCAAAAATAAAACCAGCCTGCATCCCAAAGACCAACTCACTTTAATCTCCTACACAGCAGCAGATCACACGCACACGCTTGTGATGATGCCTGCCTGCAAACAACCTTGCTTGTTGTGTCACTGTGTCACATATATGACAAGAGTATGTTACGCGTGTGTGTGTGTGCGCACTTGAGTCAAATAAAGGTCGAGAATATGCAGGGGCAAAGAACACAATGTACAGTTTGCAGGGCACCTTCCTCTTCATGTGTGTTCAGGAGCACAACTGGCCCCATGACTGTATAAATTAACAACCCTGTATCATGTGTATTTATGGACAGGACAAAAATCACCTGCAACAACTGTTTTACCAGTCACTAATTAACCCCTCCCAGACACAAAAAAAAAGCACTCTTGAAGGGACTGGTTTTCCAAATGAGAAAATGCTTAGGGAAATCAGCCATTTAAAAGAAAATAGCATGTAATACAGTAGTACCAGGAAAATGACAAAAATGTCAAAAGACTGATTTCAAGAGATAAGCATTAAAATTAGAATAGAAACTTGTTTTTCTGAACACATTCAATTTTTTGTGCTCTTTAGGGCACAGGGTTTTACAGAAACAAAAAAATATTTCCAGAGAAGTGGTTTTTAGTACCTTAATATCCAGCAACCCATATATTTCCATGCCATACATCAACAAAAAGTCATAGTTGTAATATAAAAGAAAAAAAAGTTTCATTTCGTACAAGACTTGAGACATCTACAAAAAACTATACAAAATGTACTTTTGTCAGTTCTGTAGAGTGCTGCGAAGCACTGCATTATGCTGAAATGGAATCATCTCGCGATCCACACCAGGAGGCCGATGTTAGAAAACGGTCCATTTCATCACAACGGACAGAGACTATTCCTGTGTGTATTGATACACCTTGCAATAAAATGACAACTTAAAAATACTACATAGTACAGTATCAACATTTTGGGCACCCAGAACACAAGATGGTGCGGCGATAAAAATCGTTTAAAAATAAGGGTCTTTAAAGAAATACCAATTTGTGAGCTAACCCAAACCAATGTAATGATCAATTTGGTCAATATTAAGATAACAGGATTAGTTTACCAGCATTTTTTAATAAAATACTTCATTTTTCAGGTGTGACTCAACACAACATTTCTAAAAAAGGTTAAAATTGTCTTTAAATCCTCTTTATCTGTCTTCAAACCAAAATCACTGTGGAGGAGCTACTTGGGTTTTATATGGATTAACTTATTTTAAGTCACTGGAAGCAAATACATTTAGAAGTCTTACAAGCCTCCCAGCTGTAAAAGGCAGTTTGTTGGTTACAATGACTTTTAGTAGATCAGCATAAGAAATGCCCACCGTTTCATCAAATAGAACTTGATTTATTGGAGTTACAGTGTCAAAGTGAAAATGTGAGGGTCTCAGAATTTCAGTCCCTCCAAATGATTTTGGTGGAACGGCTTTCTCTAAGTAAACATTAAACTTAAAGAGGCTCTAGATTTAACAACAAGAGACAATTGGTCTTTTACAGCCGAGAGCTCCGAAAATCAGTATCACACCGAAAACAGGTAAGAGGTCACTGGTAATCTCTACAATTGAACTTGGTTTTTCCCCTACTGACTTTCTTTAACAGCACTGACTGAGCCACAGGACTGAAATTGAAATGGAAAAATGCATGTAGTGGATGCTGAGCAGCTTCTTCCCCTCTAATGACATGACACAGCAGCAGCGGGCAGGACAAGGCCAAGTCCAGGTTATTTATACAGGTAATCAGTTAATCCCTGCGCCCGGTTCAAGCTATTTAGAACAGACAGGCATGCCAGATGAAAATGGACAAGATGGCATCTCAGTGACACGTGTGAGGATGCATGATGAGGGCCTAAACCTGGGGCTGTCCTTCCTCCTCTGGAGCCACATGGCTGCTGACCAGGATACCGGTCTTCTCACAAACTGCATTATCAGCCCATGCAGTGTCTGTCCACAGCTTGGCAGAGGATTTTAAGTCTGCCTGCTTTCATTTTGAAAAGCATTCTGCGCATCTCTTGCTTGAGGGGGGATTTTACTAATATGAAAGAAGACAAAAACAAACCCAACCCCCCACCCCCGGCAGAATTCCACACGCTCAAACCCCAAAGGAAAATTAAAACTCGCACGGATGCATTACAAGCGGGAGCATTAGAATATCACAAAATCAGTTTAAATGCAAAAACTTCGAGCAGTTTTATTATATATATATATATATATATATATATATATATGGGGGAAAAGGGGTCGAATATTGCAAAATTAATGTTCATTTTTCTCTGCTTTTGCACGAAGGCGAACTGAGACAAAAAGAGATCACCGTGTTCCTTTGCTCTTCAGTGTCTCAGTA
>CAAKHD010000574.1:22564-36924 GCA_901007705.1 Fistularia tabacaria
GTGGGTATGTGTGTGTGTATGTATATATATATATATATATATATATATATATATATATATATATATATATATATATATATATATATATATATATATATATATATATATATATATATATATATATATATATATATATGGGGGAAAAGGGGTCGAATATTGCAAAATTAATGTTCATTTTTCTCTGCTTTTGCACGAAGGCGAACTGAGACAAAAAGAGATCACCGTGTTCCTTTGCTCTTCAGTGTCTCAGTACATCGCGTCACCAGGACATAATGCCAAAAAATTTGAAGGCATTAAACGAGAAAAAAAAATGACATGACGACACGTTGAACACCCGAATACGAAAGAAAACAATGTGTAAAAGTACAAGAATTTAAAGCGTCGAGGGTTTTTTTTTTTTTGCATTGCGTGATGCGCTTTCATAACCAGCGTGCACAAGGACTGAGTGTTCCCGACGAGGGACACACCTCCCCCCAGGCAAACACGCACACACTTTGCACGACTGAGCATCCAATATCTGTTCTTAAGCCAGTTTAAAATAGCTAATAAAGATTATGCAGACTCGCACTAGACTCTGAACGTCGGTGACTATTAAAAATTGAGAGATGTTGAAAAGAAACTTTATTTTAAATGAGCTTTACGGGGTTTTAAGAGGTATTTGAGGCATGGCGTCGAATTCAATCCACTTGCACACAGGCTTTCCACTGAACTTCACCACCAACCGCATCCTTGTCAACACGACGACCCGGACTCACCGTCTCTGGACGTCGGCTTGAAAAGCCTCCATGCCACCGGCCCGACTCGCTGCCAAGCCCGTCTGCAGAACATGTTGCTCGGTTACCGGCGGCAGGTGAAGACGCGGACAAGTCGCTGAGCTTCGGCCGTCTTTTGTGAAGTGAATTGCCTAAAAGCGCACAGCTGCTGATAAGTGATGAAGAGGAGACGGAAACGGGAGGCGCCACCCCCCTCTGTAGAGGCTTGTCGCTCTCGAGCGCCCTCTAGAGGTAAGAGGGTAGAACAACCCGGAGACGACTGCCCGCTTCACGATAAGCCCATTGGAATACTTACGTTCAATTTTCATTCGCTCATTTATTAGGTAGTCCGTGTTCAAAAAACATTAGGCATATATAGAAATAGATAGAGAGGTAAGATATCTAGTCCCTTCGAAAAAAAAAGAAAGGAATAAAAGGAACATTTCGTCACACAAACACATATATGCTTGTTCCCATTCCTATTCCTCCATGCACAGGCACAACATTTAACTCATTCGTACGTTGACTGAAATATTAAACTCATTCATAAATTGACCAAAACATGAATTCATTCATTCAGTGACTAAAATATTGTATTCATCATTATGTTGACTCTTCCTCCTTTTCCTTTAGCTGTTCCCTGCAGCAGTCGGTCCAGCGAATCAACCGCCTCCATCGATCAGCATGTCAGTCAACACTGCACACAAGGGCCTCAGAGCTGCAATCCTAGCTCCACCCTGAAGCTCTCATTCATGTCCTGCACCAATCCAACACTATAGCTCCTCTCTCACTACCCTGTCATTTGCTTTTTCTAGTTCTACAAAGACACAATGCAGCTCCCTCTGACCTCCTCAGTTCTTCTCTATCAACACTCACAGAGCAAATACTGCATCTACTGTACTCTTTCTTGGCATGAAACCATAGATCTGCACAAAAATTCTCAATTCTGCCCTCAGTCTAGCTTCCACTACTGTGTCCCACAACTTCATCTTCACTCCGAAAACTAAATTATCCATAAGACACACACTGGTGTCTGAAGTGTGGTCCATCCAATATTCGGCTCCAAACTCCATATAACGTTTGAAATGCTTATCATAGTTCCATGGTTTATAAAGGGGATGTCCCACAAAAGCAGCACATAAAAGTCGATAAAACCCCACCCCTTCCTTGGAAAATCACAGAATACGAATGACTATAGAAAGAATCTACTTTTTTAATTGTTTAGAATTTCATATATTTATCCCGTCTAATAATAAAGTTATTTCAATAATGTCACATTATGCACGCCACACTCTTACCAAGTTTTATGGTACGTAGTTTTTGTAAATATTAATATTTGTAACAAATCAATAGGGGATCTTATTTTTGCACACTGTACTGTTGCACCTTTGTCCTTAGGTCAAATGTTTTTCGTTAGTGTGTGTTTCTGGGTGGGTGGGTGAGTGGCTATGAGTATGTATGAGGTGTGTGTGTCTGATTGCATACTAATTTAAAAATATTTCTTTACCTTGGTTCAGCTGATATGTATGTTTTAGCTGCTACATGTGTTCAAGTGAGTATTTCAGGGGGTGAAGAACCAGGGCCATATTTTAAATGTGTTGACCAATCAGGGTAATAAAGCGGATACTAAGAATGATAGTACATTTCATTTTAGAAGTGAAACTACTGTGTTTGTAACACAAGCTCCTCAAATTGCTAATCACAATAATATTCCACGAAAATTAAACCTGATTGACATCAATATATTTCTATATTTTTAGTACAGGCCTCGTCATCTCTGATAATCAGATTATAAATGAGTTTCAAGACTCGTCAAACAAAATCTCATTTTTGTCAGAAGAGGGACTTTAAGTCATTGTGTAATTTTTGTTTGTAATTCATGTCAGTGTTCTGATGAACTAGATAATTAATTCCTGTTATTCGTAGGTGCTTAGGTGGAGATTTTCGCCTGCTGAAATTTGACTGATCAGACAGAACTCACGCTGCTCTCAAGTGGATTATGGCCCTGGTGGTTGCATAATGCTCATCTCAGAGGGCTATTGTGGGACTGCTGCTGTGACGATGTTAACACCAACCACTCTGCGTGGAAAGATCCAGTTTTTACCTTGCGCTTTATTCATTCTAAACATCTTCTGCTCACATTTTCGTAGATCCCGAACATCCTGACTTCAGTGTGACAGCCAGGACAGTAACCTGTCAGTCATACAAAGCATGAGAAGATCAGTTAAAAAAATGATATTATTTTCTGTTACTAAGTTCAATAGAATATTCATTTGTGTCTAATTACATCAGCAGATTCCCCAACTATGAAACACATATTTTTCAAAGAACAATTTGGTATCACGGTGATCATTAATGTCTATTCAGTTCATTACAAATCTATTTATTCAAAGATAATAGATATTGATTGTGGCAATCATATGTAAATAGTGAATGATCAGTTGGCACTGATGTGCATGTGTTTTCAGAATTTGTTGCAAATAGTATCATGTGACATCAGCCTTGCGCAGAAAGATGCAGCAGAAATGATTTTTAAGAGTATTTTTTTAACTTTATACTTATTTCAGACAGTCTATATTTTTTCTTTTGTCGATGTGAAGTATTTGAATGTACCTTCAGTCTTTTGTATAACCACATTATTTGGGGTTGTTTCAACACAAATCTAATAGATATTTTTAATTTAGGCTTTGATTTTTTCTTTTCTATCTTATGTATATATCCTTTTAACAACAACAGCATTTTCTTTGGTCAAGCCTCAAGGGAAAAACATCCAGCTTTTACATGTCACACTTGTTTTGATAAATATTCAACTCAACACAGAAAAGCTCAGCCTTCGACATGACTCAAATTTAATACCAATATCTAATATCCCCCTCCTTGAGCTGCTAACTTATCGTGGTGGAGGGGTTTGCGTGTCCCGATGATCCTGGTAGCTATGTTGTCGGGGACACCATGGCCCTAGAAGGGTCACCCAAGGCAAACAGGTCCCAGGTGAGGGCCCAGACAAAGACTCGCATGACGAAGAACAACTTGGAACCTGGTTTTCCCCAGCCCAGACACGGGTCACCAGGGCCCCCCCCTGGAGTCAGGCCCGGCGATGGGGCTTGATGATGAGCACCTGGTGGCTGGGCCTGCACCCATGGGGCTCGGCCAGGCATAGCCCGAAAGTCCGACGTGGGACCCCCTTCCCCTGGGCTAACCACCCACAGGAAGGGTTCAGTGTGAGTTGGGCGGTGCCAGAGGGGGGGACCTTGGCGGTCCGACCCCCGGCTGCAGAAGCTGGCTCTCGGGACATGGAATGTCACCTCTCTGTTGGGTAAAGAGCTGGTCCGCGAGGCTGAGAGATTCCGACTAGATATAGTTGGACTCACCTCGATGCACAGCGTGGCACAGGTCTGGAACCATGTCTTTTGAGAGGGGCTGGACTCTTTGCTACTCTGGAGTTGCTCCCAGCGAGAGGAGGAGTGGGCATATTGATTGCCCCCCTACTCGGCGCCTGCATGTTGGGGTTCAACCCAGTGGACGAGAGGGTAGCCTCCCTCTGCCTTCGGGTAGGGGGACGGGTCCTGACTGTTGTTTGTGGCTATGCGCCCAACAGCAGCTCAGTATCCCCATCCTTCTTGGGGTCCTTCTTGGGGTCCTTAGAGGGGCAGTTAGAGAGCACTCCTTCTGGGGACTCCCTTGTTCTACTGGGAGACTTCAACACTCACGCGGGCAACGACAGTGCGACTTGGAAGGGCGTGATTGGGAGGAATTGTCCATAACGGATTGTCCATAACAAACACCATGTTCAGGTATAAAGGTGTCCATATGTGCACTTGGCACCAACGCACCTTAGGCTACAGTTCTTTGATCGACCTTGTGGTAGTATCGTTGGACTTACGGCCGCATGTCCTGGACACTCGGATGAAGAGAGGGGCGGAGCTGTCAAATGATCACCACCTGGTGGTGAGTTGGCTCCGATGGCGGGGGAGGATGCCGGTTAGACCTGGCAGACCCAAGCGTAATGTGAGGGTCTACTGGGAACGTCTGGCAGAGTCCTCTGTCAGGGAAAGCTTCAACACCCACCTCCGGCAGAGCTACAACCACGTCCCAAGGGAGGCCGGTGACATTAGTCTGAAAGGGCCATGTTCCGTGCCTCCATTGTCGAGGCGACACCCCAGAGTTGCGGCCGTAAGGCGGTCGGCGCCCGTCGAGGCGGGAACCCTCGAACTCGCTGGTGGACCCCAGTGGTGAGGGATGCTGTCAAGCTGAAGAAGGAGTCCTATCGGGCCTTTTTGGCCTGTGGGACTCTGGATGCAGCTGACAGGAAAAGGCCTTCTAATGAGGAAGCAGAGCCGGGAGACCCTGTTGGGGGGGGGGTCCACCTATCTCTGGGGGCTGAAGTTGCTGAAGTAGTCAAAAAGCTCTTCAGTAGCGGGGCCCCGGAGGTGGATGAGGTCCGCCTTGGGTTTCTCAAGGTTCTGGATGCTGTAGGGCTGTCCTGGCTGACACGCCTCTGCAGCATTGCGTGGACGTCGGAGACAGTGCCACTGGACTGGCAGACCGGGGTGGTGATTCTCCTTTTTAAAAAGGGAGATCGGAGGATGTGCTCCAACTATAGGGGGATCACACTCCTCAGCCTCCCTGGCAAAGTCTATTCAGCGGTGCTGGAGAGGAGGGTCCGCCGGGTTGTTGAATCTCGGATTCTGGAGGAGCAGTGTGGTTTTTGTCCAGGTCGTGGTACGGTGGACCAGCTCTATACCCTCAGCAGGGTTCTCAAGGGGACATGGGAGTTTGCCCAACCAATCTACATGTGTTTTGTGGACTTGGAGAAGGCATTCGACCGTGTCCCGTGGTGTGTCCTGTGGGGAGTGCTCTGGGAGTATGGGGTACTGACCCCCATTATACGGGCGTTTCGGTCACTGTATGCCAGGAATCAGAGCTTGGTCCACGTCGTCGGTTGTAAGTCGGACTCGTTTCCGGTGAGAGTTGGACTCTGCTAGGGCTGCCTTTTATCACCGATTCTGTTCAGAATTTTTATGGACAGAATTTCTAGGCGCAGCCAAGGCATCGAGGGGATCGGTTTGGTGCCCACAGGATCAACTCTCTGCTTTTTGCAAATGATGTGGTCCTGTTGGCTCCATCAGGCCATGATCTCCAGCTCTGAATGGAGCGGTTCGCAGCCGAATGTGAAGCGGTGGGGATGAGGATCAGCACCTCCAAATCTGAGACCATGGTGCTCAACCGGAAACGGGTGGAGTGCCCACTCAGGGTCAGGGAAGAGGTCCTGCCCCAAGCCGAGGAGTTCAAGTATCAAGGGGTCTTGTTCACGAGTGAGGGAAGGATGGAGCGGGAGATCGACAGGCGGATCGGTGCAGCGTCTGCAGTGATGTGGACTCTGTACCGGCCTGTCATGGTGAAGAATGAGCTGAGCCGTAAGGCGAAGCTCTCAATTTACCAGTCGATCTATGTTCCTAATCTCACCTTTGGTCACGAGCTGTGGGTAGTGACTGAAAGAACGAGATCGCGAACACAAGCGGCCGAAATGAGTTTTCTCCGCAGGGGGCCGGACTCTCCCTTAGAGATAGGGTGAGGAGTTTGGCCATCCGGGAGGAACACGGAGTAGAGCCCCTGCTCCGCATAGAGAGGTATCAGATGAGATAGCTCGGGCATCTGGTCAGGATGCCTCCCGGACGCCTCCCGGGGGAGGTATTCCGCGCATGTCCATCCGGGAGGTGACCACGGGTAAGACCCAGGACACGCTGGAGAGACTATGTCTCTAGGCTGGCCTGGGAACGCCTTGGGGTCCCCCCAGTAGAGCTGGACCATGTGGCTGGGGAGAGGGAAGTCTGGGCCTCCCATTGCCAGCTGCTGCCCCCGCGACCCGACCACGGATAAGCGGTTGAAGATGGATGGATGGATGGATAATTCTAGGAACTGTCATTTGTACTATTGTCCAACAGGAGGCGCTAATGTTCCAATGGAAATACGCGTATACTGCTGTCACCACATGCCTGGACAGTGAAGCGCTTTCAGTTTCATCTTAACTTCACTATAGCGTCATCTAGGCTTTTCCTTTCCCGGTTAAATTTCAGAAAATCTTGAAAAGCCAATCCAACTAGTGTGATCATTTTGTGGAAAAATGTTCGATTGATGTTAAAAATTGTGCAATAATAACACTGTCTCTCTCGGTCATTTTTGAAGCACCGAGAGAGACATTTAACACTGCAATGATAAATGCGTCACCATTGTGATACTCAGACTAAACACAGACGTGCGTATGCATCTCTACACGTGAGCACGCACAGATACGCACACACACACACACAAAACTTGACAAACTCAAACAAAGACCTTTGTTTGATTTTCTTTTTTTAGACTAAGTTGACCAAGGCTAGATATGTGTGGCATGCACTATGTATACAGTTTTACACAGAATATTGAGTTCTCCAGTAATCCATCGCATGGCCTCTAAATCCTGCACTCAGGGTCGCAGGGGATGCTAGTGCCTATCCAAGTGGTTGTCGGGCGAGAGGCAGGGTACACACCAGTCCATCACAGGGCCACATATATAGACAGACAAGCATTCACTCACTCACTCACAAGTTAACCATCCTTCTGGATGTTTTGTTCTGTGGGAGGACACTGGAGAAAACCCATGCAGACATGGGGATAAGATGCAAACTCCACACAGAATGGTTCCCGAGTCAGAATCGAATCAGGGTACTTTGTGCTGTGAAGCCTAAGTGCTAACAACTCAACTGCGCCAGTTCTCCAGAAATGGCAGAAATGTCACATATATGCACGCATGTATGCTTACACACACACACGCACACACACACACACACACACACACACACACACATACACAAACACAGAAAAGCCTGTTGGATCAACCATTGTCTACTTGAGCAGTAGAGAAGTTTGACCATCACATGACAGACTGAATCATCCGTTGGACGCACAACTATGACATGTGACAGTTTCCGTCGCTCCCACATTTTTCACGTGGAAGACTCATGCGTGACTCCTCGGCCATCGAGACACACCGGGAAACCTTCAACAGACACGATCATTCAGGATGACAACAAAAAAACTCAGCATGAAGTCACTTGGAGCAGAGATTCTGAGATGTTGGAAATGAACAGCCTATGCAACATCAGCTGGCAAAACTGAGTTTTTGATGCATCAGCACAGTAACTGGGTGCTGTCTGACATCAGACATTGTCACTGGGTGGTGGATTAAAGAAACTGAACAGCATACACACATCCCCACCACACACACACACACAAAGATGAACCAAGAAAGTAAGAAGACTTCGGTGGATGCCTTCATCCGCACACATTTTTGCTGAAACAATTCTCGGTGCACTTCCAAATGATTGAATGAAGATAGCAATGTAGTTGGCCCTGTTAGTCTAAAGTACCGCATAAAAGCAATAACACAGAGGCAAAAGGACAAGAGACAACCTGAAAAAAAATTTCACATTCTCATTTTAAGCAGTTTGTACCTCAATCGTTTTCAGAGGGTTTATTTTTCAAAAAGGGCCCTCATTACACTCCCCAATGAAATGATGATATTGAAAGCCTAACTAAAAAATTGAAATTCATCAGAGACACTGTTGTACATATTTCAATGTACAATAATTCTGAAAAAGCTCCCCACACCCCAATGATTTTGGTCAAGTTCCCATCAAACCTAGTCTGCAGAGAGAAAAGCCATTTCCAAAAAAAAAGCCATTTCCATGTGAAACTGTAAATCTTTGTAGTCTCCTTCCAACGGTGAGGCCATGGAGAGGTGGCAGCTAATCACTGATTTGCGATGAAAATGAATCAAGTCCTTGCAAATAAAATCAGACCACAAACACATGATCGATTGAGTCCCAAGGGGGTGTGCCTTAATCTACTGCAGCTGTCTTGTTGGGAGTCCACCATTTTTATTTCTTTTATGAATATTAAAGCAATCAATATGTTATATCTGTGCTACTGTTATTAGTAAAAGATCATTTGTGTCAGTTCCTCCCAACCCTCATTCCTCTTTGTCTGTGTCACACTTCTGGTTTCTTTCCTTCTCTCTTTCTACCTCACCTGGTCAAGATGGAAGGCTGCCCACATTGAGGTCGGATCTGTCCAAATAAACAAGATTTGACTTGACACACACTCTTGATTGATTCCAGTCAATACAGCTAAATCATCGAAGAAATCTTCCCCACTTAATATATCTGGCATTAGGAAAGGTCTGCCAAGTGAATCCCTGGCTCACTCCAAGGCCCCATTCATTTGCAGCCACTCTATCAGCTGGGTTCTCTATTTGATCTTTTTTTTCTGACAGAATAAAGAATGACTAGAATGTTAAGTCACTGCTTTGTGCAATAACATTTTGTGGCAATCTGCTTATTCCCCTTCTAAGCAGGGGGCGGGGTTGTAACTAGTCTGTCAAAAATACACAATTCAGATAAGATGGGTGGAATCAGAGGGTTTTAGATGAAAGCAGGCCGCCGAGGTTTGGTAATGGGTGCAAGACATCCGAGTCCATGATGCATATTCAACAGTGGTTCATTCACATCACACGATATTCTATGAATTGATTTTCTAAGATTTCAATATTGACCAAAAAGAAATTACATCTGAGAAAATGTCTTATTAAAATCACTTCTTCAAGATTGGATTTAAGATTGAACAGCTCAAGAGATCCCTAAATCCGCAGAGAGCACCGAACGCTCCGCTTTAGACACTGAGAAAACCAGGTCAGGGTATTTCAGCTATTTGTTCTGTCAGATTACACAGTCACACTATTTAGAAAATTGCAGATATGATTGAAAAGATAGTTTCCAGCTGGAGTTCACCACCACGTTATCTTCACATTCAAAATATTTTATTTGGCAGCTATTGCAAACAATAAGATCACAAATACACGGGATTTTTTTTTTTTTTTTTAAGTGAGACGTGTAGAATATTTAAGAGCATAAATATTAAAAGTCTGTGCAGGCTTGGCAGCTCATTGAAATGTAAAAGCTAAATATTCCTGCTCTTACTTTTTGGTCAAAATTAATGTTTTGAAAATGTTCATCTAACATGATCACATGGTCATAGACAAAAAACAAACAAAAAAAACAATTGTCCATACGGCTCTGTCTCAGCAGCAGGTCCAAAGCTCTTTCTCCACTCTCTTCTTGTTCAGGAGTTTAAAAGAGCCTGTGGAGGCCAAGGTGGTTGTCCACATCCTCTTTTGTCTCCTCAGCTGAGCACCCACAGCTAGGACGATGTCCTCCACCTTATCTTGCCGATACGGTGCCTCTGCCTCGCCCTGTCGCCTTTTCACAAGTTGATCAGGTGGGCCCCTGGCAGACGTCTCGAACAACATCATGTCATTGGCCTGAGCAAAGCTTCTAGCCTGCTCCGGGCTCACCTGGCTCTCCAGCCCACAGAAGTCACGGAGATCACTCTTATTTCCCACCAGGAATCTGCTGATGCAGGACAAAACAGGCTATAGATCAAATGGTATTTGATTTTCAAATTAAAAGTACGACTAAAGATGATGCTGACTGATCTACATCGGTCCCCTTCAGATGTGTGAAAACAAATCCTCCTTTCAAGAAGTCAGGAAGCAGAAGCTTCCTGACTGCGCAAAAATTTTCATCAAAAAGTGTGGAATTGATCAACTTGCAGATGTTCAGAAACCTGGGGTGCATAGTTCCACAGAACATCTAAATCACTTGTACAATAACATCAGAGCATTACAGGAAAGTTATAGGAAGTTACATCCACAAAGGTTCGATTCACACATTCTCAGATGTGCAATTAGAGAAAATCCCTAACTTCAAGGAAAAGAAAGAAAAGGTTTTTTACTGGGTTATGTTTTTTTCGCAAGAGCCTGGATTACCTAGGGATTTCCTGGCCGAGAGAATTTTGACGGCACTCCTCTATCCAGCCAGAGAGATTGCTGAAGCTGCGGGGGCAGGTGATGTCGTACACAAAGAGGACGGCGTGCACGTTGCGGTAATAGTGCGGCACCATAGACTTACGGAAACGTTCTTGTCCTGCTGTGTCCCACAGCTGGAGCTGGTGGAGAGGAGAAACATATTGACTGGCACGACAAGGAGGCGGGCAAAAAAACACTGGAAAGAGGAAACTAATGAACAGAGAAGAAAACAAAGCGCGTGTTGAAATACCACACACCCAACACATGTTAACAAGAACGATGAAAAACAGTGAGTCACCAGTGAGGGGGAAGGAAAAAATTGAATAGAGCTGATGCTTCTTCAGGCCTTTCAAAACAACAAGGCAGAGGATCAAGTCCCAAATCATAAGTTGGATCTGCAATCAAGTGCAGGCCATGTCACTGTGAGAGTAGGACAATATTTCACCGTGCCATCCTATTGTACTCACTATGTGTGTGCGTGTGTGTAGATATATATGCGCGCGCACGCACACGCACACACACACATACACACACACACACACACACACACACACACAATAACCACCCAAATGGGCAATTTTCTATGTCAACATGTGAAATCTGGACATTTTATTGATTGGGCCTTACCTCTGTACTTTGATTAATTAGGTATACATTTAGTTTTTAATCATGAAACTGAAAGTTGTCAATAGATAATACTGTTTAACTGTTTTTGACTGCTGGATCGAGTCTGATCAAGTCAGAAGTATGTTAGTTACGGCTATTTGTCGCATTATAGTTCAGCTTTGCAATTTCAGAATCTATTTTGTAGCTCTAAGTGGCTCTTAGAAAAGGAAAGGTTATAATCAGCAGTGATATTCAAAAATCAGATAGTAAGAGGGGACCTTTTCCAAATATATATATATTTAGCTCAATTGATGAAGGCATCTTTTGAATCTTTCAGACTTTGCAGATTTCTATCCACATAAAAAAAAGAGAAAGTCTCAATAGTTTGCTTTTAAGGGTGGCTGAGCCGACCTCGACTTGTCTGCATGCCGAAGTGTCCTGGGGCAAGATGCCAAAGGACATTGGCGCTGATGTTCTGGTTAGCGCCATGCATGGCAGCACAGGCTTGTGTGTGTGTGTGTGTGTATGTATGTATGTATGTATGGATGGACGTAGTCCTGTGTGAAGTGCTTCAAAACCTCAAGTTGATGACAGCGCTATATAAGTGGAGACTGTGAGACTTTTCATTGATACATATCATTTGAATTGTTTTGATCCAAACAAGTGTCATAGTTTGTCAGGCTACTATGGACAAGCTTTTGCTAATTTTCCTATTTTGTTATTCGATCCACTGGCTCATTTTCAGAATCAACTGAAGATTTAGCGCCCAGTGTAGTCGGTCACCTTTATCAATCAGCACAGCATTATCCCAGAAATAAGCAACACACACACACACACACACACACACACACACACACACACACACACACACACACACACACACACACGACTGTGTCTTCCTGACAAACCATTATTTTTGCATCTTTGTGTGCAATGCACTACAACTGATTTGTAACTAGTGAGCCTATTTGGGTTGAACAATCCCCACTGCAGTGCAAAAGATCAAAAAAGGTTTATGGAGTCTTTTAAATAATGATTTCATACTTTTTGATGGAAATACACACGACTCAGCGTAATGCTGTTGAAAACCTTTTTATCTTGCAATGAATCCAACCTTTCCAATAAGACAAACATTTTTCCAAAGCAATTTAGTGAACACAAGCTCTTCTACATTTTTTAATTGAAGTGCCTCTGGATTTGTTCCAAAAGAGTTTGTTGAAAATTTAATGTCTGTTTGCAAAAGACTCATGAACTAAGTGACACTTTGTCTTTCAACAACGATATTAGTCCATTTGATCACAAAGGAGTGACAAAAATGCAACAAACATTTGCAAGAAATACACCCCTTTCAATTTTAAGAAGTTGGAGAGAAACGACAAGAGAATGAGGAAGGAAGGAATTTTCACAAGGTTTTATAACTTGGCGAGAGGTAAAGGCAGAAAATACACCAAAGAATCAGGTGTTAACTGAGAAAAAAAAAAGAAGAAGAGGAAATGTGGGTGTGTTGTTATTAACGATGACTGATAAATGATTAATAAACAGAAGCGGTGAGAGTTTGACACTCTGTGTCACCAGGGCGGTCCAACTTACCTTGATTTTCTCCCCGTCGTTATCGAGCGTCCTCTCCCGGAAATCCACGCCGATGGTGGCCTCCGAGCCGCGGGGCATCTCCCCGTCGCACAGCCGGTGCGTCAGGCACGTCTTCCCCACGCCGGAATCTCCGATCACCAGCACTTTGAAGGTCCGACAGCGGGCGAGCAGCGAGGAGACGCTGCCCAGGGAGCCGGACAGTTCGAGGGAGGACTCCATGGCGCTGTCCCTCTGCGGCGGAGGAACGCGCCTCCCTGCGTGGGCTGCTCTCCTCGCGGCCGTCGCGCTCACGCCAGCCTGCGCCCGACACACGGACGAGCAGGAAACACGCCCGCGCTTCATTTTGGGGGGTGGAGAGATGATCGAAGTTGGCCCACGAAAGTAACACACACAAGCCCACCCACCCAAAAAAAAAAAAAGAAAAATTAAACTTGATGCAAACTCTTGAAACCAGTGGGTGGGTGACAGGGTGGTGATAACCGTGATTTTGCTCCCCGATTTATTCCAAATTGTCACAGGTTTCTTGACAATTTTTAGGTGATTACTTCATTTAGTCTTTGAATATCTTGTATTAGTTATTAGTAAGAAAAAAAAAACAACACCACACAAACAAACACCTCCCGTGGCTGACATGCCAGTTAACTAAATATTGTATAGCGGGAGTTCTTAGTCCACGTGTCGCCCTTTGCTGCCCCCGACTGGTACCTCCGCACTACTGCATTCTCGTCAACGCAAAAAGACCTCACAGACGCAGCTTTGGTCTATTGATAATTTTCCAAATGGCTATTAAATACTGTATAATTTCAGAAATAATCATCAGATTTCATGTGTTTCTCGACCAACTCAAATGAAAGCAATAGGTTACAAGTCACACAGTAGCGCTACTTCTATTCACTGCCAAATTTTGTTGGGCACAAAACTAAGAATGTTTCTTTCTAAAAACATGAAATATAGTTGTTTATTAACTATGTTGATGGCCTGTGAATGCGTGGCTTCATATTTCAAAAAAACCTTGAGTATACATCTAAACACAGAGCATCATCTTGTTCAAATTAAAGAAAAAGATTCAACGCAACCTGTGGATTGACACCCTGCTTACCTACACAAATTAAAGTGTGGAGATTATCTAATGTGCTCAATGGACCAAGGCCTTGGAAGCATCCAGTGTTCATCCTTAAAAGCCTCTGTTGCTCCTCACCAAAATGTGGAGCAGTTTTGACTAATCACTTCCACTCAAACACACTTAAAACATTACGTGCATCAAATCATTACCTTTCTAATATCTGGTCAGGTAAGAATACATATTTCCCATGTTTTGCAAAATTTCTGGCAAAATAAAAATGACTTATCTATATTTAAAAAAAAAATGGATGGATGAAATTAGTTAAAAATGAGTGTGAAGGGGAAACTGAAATATATTTATATATACATACAAAGACGTGTGAGTGAACACACACACACACACTTCTGGTAAAGTTGAGTTTTGTTGTTCGTTGAAAAAGCGGGGA
>CAAKHD010000574.1:37207-56741 GCA_901007705.1 Fistularia tabacaria
GTGAACACACACACACACACACACACACACACACACACACACACACACACACACACACACACACACACACACACACACACACACACACACACACACACACACACACACACACACACACTCTAAGGGGATCTTTACTCAACAAAGACAATTTCTGAGTGGGTAATGAATGTCAGCTTGCTGCAGGAACATTGACTTCAATGCCCATCAATTCACAGAAGCTTCTTAAATGAACGATTACAAATTTGTGATGTGAGCCTGATAGTCTGATCTTAAACCCAGAATTCTTTGTAATGGCAACACACGAGTAGGTACATAAAAGAATATCCACTCTTTTCTTTTGTGTGGTTTTAATACAAAAATCCAGAGATATACATCACCATCTCAGATTTCTTTCACATTAGAACCCAAATGAGGAAAAAAGGGGAAGAAAAGAGAACACTGGAAACAAAAAACAAACAAACTGGGGAAACAGGGACATAAAAATCAAGGTGCTCACACTTGCAACTCACCCTGTGACATTTTAACTTTTTCTTTCTCGTTTTCGTTAAAAATTTAAATCTCGGGAAACATTCTTCGATGCTGAACGCTGACCTTCTGAAGAGCAGTTTGCATGGAACAGTCCCTTTGATCGACTGTGGAGTTCTTGTGTACATGCAGCCAAAACCTTTTCTAACGGTGACAACAGCAACACGCACTTTTGCCTGGAGGCTCGCAGTGACCACCACAACCTTATCTGCCAGCTGATCATCATCTGCAGGAGTTTTATTGACCCCTCACAGACAGGAAGGTGTCATAGTATTGCTTGGATCCATCCGTCTTTCTCAGACCTTATGTAGAATGTTAACAGTAGCAGTCTATTTGGAACAGAGCACAACACCAGGTTTTGCAGTTTTCATTCTGTGCTACAAGGTGCTCCGGGATAACAGACAATGGTTACATGCTCCAGGCATGATGCCGGGGCCTCAGTCTGACAGAAAATCTGTTAACATGACAGGGAACCTTCTCCATGCTGTGTTCCTGCAGGTGTTTGGCCTTTATCTCTCTCACACGAACACATATTGACACTCAACCGTGTGGACTGGAGTTTAGTGGAGCAGTGATTTTTTTTTTTTAACTTATTACAGCAGATATGAATTCACCTGTTGTCTCTGTGCATCCTCAGCGCCTACTTTGGGTCCATCAGCGATTTCTCCGGCTCAGCTTCCTGCAGATCTGCTGCAGAGCAGATCCACTCAGCACAGGCCCCTGCATGTGCCCCAACCCCCAAACTGGCAGTCCTGCCCTATTTTCATTTAAATTAGCTTTTACAATAAAGAGAACACAGTGTGCGATAGGCTTGGAGAAGCAGCTCTGATTCAATCTCTGGTGGCTGCTGTCACCATTAATCATCATCCGTTTCACAGTTTCACCCAAAAGCTCATCAGCAAATGTCGCTCGGTTTCATGTTCAGCATCGTCGTTTGCTCAATTAAAAAACTAAAATGGCCATTCTGTTGTCTTCCTCTTTTTCCCCCTGCTCTTTACCACAAATAAACATAACTGCACTCATGCCCTCACTCACAAATGACCTCAACACACACACACACGCACGCACGCACGCACGCACACACACACACACACACACACACACACACACGCAAACGCACACACACGCACACACACACGCGCGCGCAAACACACACACACACACAGTCCTGATTTTCACCATGTAGGAGAGAGCCAAGCCATGCCGGGTCAGACCCAATTAAGCTGAGTCATAGAACGAAACATCTATTCCGCTTCCCGTGTCTGGCTCTACAAGATGGCTGCCAGGCGTACCACAAGGCTCCGTGCTAGGCCCTATTCCTTTTCTCATCCACTGCTCTTCGGTGATGATCACATCTCGTTAGCTAGCTCCTCCGTTTCCGTTGAAACATCTCCGTTGGCAATCTTGGTGCTCTCCTCGTATCCGGGGGGCATGAATGCCAAAGTGTAAGGGTAAAGCTTGTGACACTCGGCACGATACAACTCTGCACGCTCCTTGCAATCGCCCAGGACATTGCTCCGAAGGTTTTCCAGGACCTCTGTGCAGATCTGACAAGAGAAAACACATAAGAACTGAAATTTTTGCTTTTCATTCAAAGTGTAATAATGGTTTCTCTACGAGCATTGACATTTTCTGGCAATATACATTATTACTGTCAGGTCATGGGAGACAGCTGGCATTAAAAAAATCACGTCACAAAAAAAGGTCAATGAAAATAAGAGGCTACTAAGTGGAAGTGGAAGAAGCTACCACAAGTCTTCCATCACGAGACTGGTCATCATCAGTCATAAGCAAACCAGCTACCAATGCTAGTAAGGATACAATTATATGGAACTAAAATGCTATTAGTAGAAATTAAAATAGAGTAATGAGCTTGGGTCTGAAAAGTGAATTTTGTCGTAATTTACAAGGCTCAGGTACTCTGAAAAAACAGAGTAGCTTCTTTCTTCCATCAGAATCACTGATGGACAGTTGAAAAACAAAACAAGACAAAACTTCTCATCTTTAATAAATGTATTTAAATACATTTTAAAACCAACATCATAAATTCCTTAATTTTACCTGTATATTTCGGTTGCTGAGAGATTCATCAAGGCCAGTCGCCAACTCTACTGCCTTTGTTTCCACTGACGACTCCAAATACACCATCATCTTAGCAGCTGAAGGGGGGAAACACAAGTTTAAGTGGGTGTGTTTGTACCAAGTACATGTTTGTGTTTCAGAACGAGGCATACCAGCCAGTCGGTGCGGTATGGAGTTTGAGTGTTTGGCGAGGTAGGCCTGGTTGAAACTCTTAGCGTTGCTGTCTCCAAACAGCCGGGTGATCTCCTGCTTCAGAACTGTTCGAACCACGTCCGGCAGCTCCTTGCTCTCAGAGACTGAACCAATACAGGAAGTTGTGAGGTTTGTGTGAGATGAGGAGGGAATCGGAGTGGAGAGCAGAGCATTTAGAGGAGTCAAGAGGGTGTTGGTCTTGGATAGGTAAGGGTAGAAAAAGGATGGACAGAAAAATCGCAGGTAATTTTTACCCTCCATTACCTCCTTTAAAGAAGCGGACTAGACACTGGTGTAACCACGGGTGGTCTGGGTCGATGGCAACCGCTCTCTTCACCGACTGGAGCATCAACAGGTACTTTTCTGTAAAGAGAAAGACAGACTGACACTAAGTGAGGAAGAAATTAATTAGATGGCTTAAAGTTAATTAAGCGACAAAAAATGAATTCAGAAAAAAATAGTGAAAAGCCTTGAACATAAATATAAGGGAACCATTCAAAGCATTCTGTCTCTCATTTTTAACAATGACAGTTTGAGTGACAGATGTATTTTGCCATGTGTTAAGTGCCTTGTTAAGTGGATTATCTGTTTCAGAGTCTTGCCATTAGTTTGTTGCTCAGAGAAAAGCCACTGCATTTCGCATCTTTGGACGTCAACTCTTGCAGTCACATTAAAATATTCCCTCATTGTCGACCACTGCTCAAGTTTTTCTTTCTATCAGACATTTTTCTCAGAATATCACAGTATTCAACTTCGTATACATTTTTTGCAATTAATTAGGCTTCATACAATGTTGAAAATATGTATAAAACATGGAATGGAAACTTGCATAACATGTAAGACAGCACGACTACTACTACTACTACTACTACTACGATGACTTCTTTTCCTTTTGGCTTTTCCCTTCTGGCTCGCCACAGTGAATCAACCTTCTCCATCTAACCCTATTCTCTGTATCCTCCTCTCTCCCTACATCCATAAATTTTCTCTTCAGTCTTCCTCAAGACCTCCTTCCTGGCAGCTCCAATTCCAGCATCCGACTACCAATATATTCACTATCCCTCCTCTGTACATGACCAAACCATCTCAGCCTTCTTTCCAAAACATCTCACGTGCTGTCCCTCTGATGGACTAATTCCTGATCCCATCCGTCCTCGTCACTCCCAGAGAGAACCTCAACATTTTCATCTCTGCTACCAGTCTTTTCTTCAATGACAGTCTCCAAACCATACAGTATTGCTGCTCTCATCACTGTCTTGCACACCTTTCCTTTCATTGCGGCTGATATTCTTCTTTCGCATAGTACCCCTGACACTTTTCTCCACCCATTCCAACCTGCTTGGACCCGTACTACGACTAGTCATAGTAATTATAATGGATATATTCTTAAAGTGCTTACCATCAAAGTGCTGTACAAAAAGGAGTGATAAGAGAAAGACAATGAAACTGAAAATCATTAATTCGCTAGTCTGACTATCCTGTAGTCAGGGACGCGTTGAGGCTAGAGGTGCCCAATTAACTATGTTATAGGAGTGTGTGAGGAAACTGGGGAACCCGCAGAAAACTCACAGAGGCACAGGGAGAACATACAAACTCCACACAGAGAAGCCATCTGTTGATTTAAGCCAGGAACCTTCTTGATCTGAGGCGAAAGTGCCAACCACGTCATCACGCCCAGAAATAATATATTATAGACTCTTCTATCTTTAGTGACAGGTATGCAAGAATATCACCAATTAAAAAAAAAACCAAAAAAAAAAAAACACAAAACAAAAGCAAACACACAAGAGGATGCCCCGAAAATGTAAGGGGTTGTGTGTTGGTCAGCACTCCAAACAAGGCAAGTAGAGGTGGACATAGTTGGTTAACATTAATAAGCTTGCCAACCTTTCCTGAAGTAGATCTCAAAGGCCAGTAGGTGTGTGTCAATTTTATCTTTGACCAGGTGTTTGAGGGGTATGAGGAATTTGACAGCTTCTTCCAGTGGATTTTCTACCTGCAAATAAGAATTGACAGGAGGAGCAACTGTTAGCATCACTTGAACAGATTTTTCTCCCACCATCCATAGAACTCCTCCTGACCTTAACCAGTTTGTCGGGGATGAGCTCCTCCTTGGGGCCTCCGATCTCTTCGTCATCATCCTCTTTCTTCTTCTTCTGGTTCTTAAGCTGCTTCTCTTTCTCTGCATTCTTCTTCTCCTCCTCCAGCTGAGCCTTCTTCTGGGCTCTCCGTTGCTTGTTCCGGAGCTTCTTCAGCTCTTTGTCTGAGAGGTTTGCTACAGAAGAGAGGTGACATGAGGGGTGCCATAGACAAACTGTATTTCACACACTACCACCCCAACATAGTATTTACAACCATAACTCAAATTTGAACATCTTGAGTTTTGCACACACCCACACTTTCTATCTCTCACCAGTGTCAGCCTGTAGCTCCTTGCTGTCGTCAGTGAGAGGATTGTCATGGAGGCTCAGATAGATTTGAATGGCAGTGACAGCTGCCTTGTAGTAGAAGGGATGCATCCGGAGCACGTCCTCTAGCTTCAGAAGGTCCACGTAGGAGCGTAATGTCATCTTCCTCATGCAGTAAGTGTGGAAATCAAACTGGTCATCCGTGATCTCCACAAAATGCTGAAAAGAGAGAAGCACAGGGAGAAACATACTGTTGTGTCAAAATAAAAACTACTGATAATTAACATGACACGTCACACTGAGTACAATCCCCAAAGTGTTACCCTTTCAATTTCATGGCACTTCTTGAGAGCCTCCCCAAACTTGGTCATTGCCTTATAGGCAAGTGCACACTCTGTCTGGAACCACATACACTGCATCTCATTCAGGTTCTCAACTGCTGACGCTCCTTCCTGGAAAGACACAAACACGAGACACATGAGTGAAGCCAACAAAACACAGGGAAAAAATATCCGTTATGAAATTCAGTTATAAAAACAACACATCCATAGATATCTGTTAAGGTATGGAAATTAAAAGTATCAGAAAAAACATAAATGAGTGTTTGATTACATAGAATTGAGCAGGTACACATAATGAGTAGTTTACTTCCCCTTTTATAGAAAAAAGAATAGAAAGTCTTCTGAATGCAGTGAATTAAACTGAATTCAGAAGCATCCAATGACATTCAACGCATCAAGATAGATCCTACCTTTCGGTACACACCTCCCATATTTACAAATCAAAATGCTCCTAGTTTTCAGAGTGAGGAAACTCACTGAAGCAGCTAAGAAAAGGCCAACAGCTTTCCCAGTAACTTTATCTTTACTGTCACTGTAATTATTACACAGTATCAAATACAATGAAATTAAATGTTTTAACCAAAAATCAATTTGAACTCATCACAAAATTGAAACTTCCACGAACTTGTGGAACATCGATTCACTTTACGTGAATTATAGCACCTGTTTTGAGCCCAAAAATCGCTAAAATTGAGAATTATGATCAAAGGAACTATATTGAAGGATTCTTACAGATAAATAAGTGATTATGTTTATTCCAGATTTTGTTACCAAAGAACTTTCCAATTTACTGGAATTGGATAATATCCGACTTTGGAATTCTTTGGCTTTGGAAAAAAAAAAAAAAATCCCTTTCCTAAAATGAAAACACATTCATATGGGCTTAATTTGAATCAAAGAGAGCAGTATCAGTGTGACAAAAATGCAGGATTATCTTTTCTAACATGCTTATGCTTAATATAACTGAGCAGTAATTAAACCAAAATTAAATAGAGTGGACAACTTTCAACTAGCTTCAAAACTAGTGCTAAATGAACGTAAGATTCTCCCTGTATCATTATTACAACCTCTTGAATGTTAAATCACACTATTAATAAAGCTAAACAGAATTGTTTGTGTTTTGCAGAGATCACCTCAAGTTTTGATGCTGTGTGATCTGGTCATTAATTATCTGTAAAGAGAATATTCCACCCTCAGTTATAAAGGGTTGCAGAATAGAAGCACGGTTCATTTCAATCATGTTGTGGCCGTACGAGCCCTTCATGAGCAGGAAACACACGCAGAAAGTTGTTTGACATTTTCGGAGTTCTATCAGCTTTCAGTTTGTATACGCACACAGTTTTCTCACCCTTGTGAACTTGGAGCACATCTCCTCAGCCTCTTTGATCATGCCAGCCTTCAACATGTACTTGGCACACTTGGAGTTGATGAATCTGTCAGCGGTGTCCAGAGCCTGGGCCTCGTCCATCCACTGAGCCGCCTCTTTGATGTTCCCAGCATGCTGCGGGAGTAATGCAACAGTTGGCGCAAAAAACAGCGGGAACCCTGGTCCTGAAAGTCGTCCACAGCAAACGTGCTTTTTTGTGCTACCTTGTAAATCTTGGCTTTGATTAGGAAGAGTTCAATGAGCGTCGGTGTACTTTCAATGGCCGTGTTGATGTACTCTAAAGCCAGTGTCTGTTGGCCGATCATGTCATAGTGCTGTGCCAGGAAGTACTGCACCCAGAGCAACGTGGTCGGTGGCTCTTCCTTCCCATCATCTGCAACAGGATAAGGGAATCTGTCAGTTTTTGTCTTGATATTTGGTAACGACGTTTAGAACAGCAGTAAAGGTTGGATCTCACCATTCTGGCTGAACAGTCGACAGCTTTTTAATGAGGTTTCATAGCTGACCACCAACTCCTCAATTATTGCAACCTGCAGGGACAAAAGAAGGGGGGGGGGGGGGTAAGAGCTCTGATATACTGTGAGGTACTGCCTTATGATAGAATATCTAGGAGATATAGATGAGTATTTCTCTCAGATGTAAATGAGCTATTGTGATGTGAAAAAAAGGCATCAGCACAGTTGAGATTTTGATCAGGCGTCTGAGGTTCCTGGCACTGTCACCTTTTCTTTGTCGTTGTACAGCGATTTAAGGGTGGTGAATACGGGTGGACAGCCTTTACTGAAGTTCATCCTCAGATACCTATCCAGACACTCTCGGAATTTCTCTCCTAAAGATGGAATGGGGAGGTGGTTAGCCATCTTTCCACTTTTTTTCTTTTGCTCAAATAAATTTACCACACAATCTTATTTTGAATGTCTCATAGTTCTTTTCATAACTGGTAATTGAGATAACCATTATCATTTACCTAAGTGGTGGTGGAACCTTTAACTGAACTTGTAAACAATTCTAAGAAATCAGGTCTAAATATTGAGGTCAGAATGATAAAGGCAGTAACCAACCTTACGGACTCTATATATTTCATTTCACATGTTTATGGAATTTCCCCTATGGGGGATCAATAAAGTACTATCTAATCTGAAACATGTCAAACCAAAAGAGCAATCCGGCAGTTTATTCAAGGCCATGAAATAGTCATCTTCTGCAACAGGATGGACGTACTTCTTTATTTCTTTAAACCTAAACTAATAAAATCTTGACAAAGTACCCATAGAGAGAGAGAGAGAGAGAGAGAGATGAATACAACACCAATACAACTGAGGTATTATCAGTATTGAGGCCCACAGCACAAAAAACAAATACATTTTGAAAATTACACAAATAAAATCAGTCGGCCTATATGGTTTTATGTGGGCTGAGGTAATTCCTTTTAAATGTTGAATATCTCAAAATGAGCAAGATAGATTTTCATAAAGGCATGTTATTTAAGGCACAAAGACTTGTGACATTATATAATAGATAACTATTTATTGCCTTATCGGCCTGAATCAACTTTTTCCTTCATTTTGAACAGTGCCTTAAAAAACAACTTAAATCACCCTGCTTTTTGTTATGAAGTGATAATAAAGTTATCGTATTCATTATTGTTGTGCTTGTGGCTCGGTTGATAAAGAGGCTGTCCCTCCAATCGGAAGGTTAGTGGTTGGATTCTTGGTTCTTCCTGTCTGTAATAGTGACAGTCTCTGGCACCATCGGCATAGGAGTGAAAAACCAGAAGGTGATAAAAGCGCGATATAGGCGGAGACCGTTACGGGCTGTACCGGTGAGGAAGTTGAGGGGAAGCCGTCGCGGAACTAGGCCTTTGGGAAACTTCTCCCACGCGTCCTCGTAAATCTTGAGTCTCTCTTCAACACTGCCTGAAAAAACAGGGAATACGGATTTAAATACATATACAGTACTTTAAACAGCCTCTTTTATGTTTAATATAAACATTTTATTATAGGGGATGGAGGTTGGGGGATTATGTGTCATACTTGGTTTAAGGGCTTTCTCCAGCCCGTGGTAATAGGACCAGTTCTCTGGGTTCCTCTCCTGCAGGCGATGATAGACTTCTGTAGCCTCATTGAATCGCTCCAACTCCAGCAGTAACTCTCCTTCAGGAGCATATGAGACAGAGCTTCACTGCTGATGTAGCGATCAATAGTTCAAATAATCTATTTAAAACCCACGATTTAATGGTTAAAGGGAAGATAAAAATGTGGACTGTGGTATCAAGCATACACATCTACCATTGGGTAACCAGTGGGCCGTGACTTCAGTGACCCACCTCGTGTCTCCTCCACTGCAAGTTTGTCGCAGATCTGTTTCTCATAGTTCGACAGATGCTCCAGAGCCTCCTTGAACAGGCCTGCCTCCCTCAGCACCTGGTTCTGGTACAGTAACAGCTCGCTGTACTCGTAGTCCACCTTATCTGGAGAAGTCTAGATGGATGGAACGAGACGTGCTCATGAGAACGATCTGACAGACAGAAGCAGTAGAGAACTTATTACTTTTATTTAGTGGTTCTTGATAGAGGGAGGAAAAAGAAACTGGAGCTATTCAGGAAACTACAAGTACATGTGCATTTTCCTTCTCACACCAGCTTTGTGTTCCACAGATGGCACAAAGACAGGAAGCAGACTGGTCTAATCAGGAGCCAGTCAGTGAGAGTGAGCTCTATTGTAGTTCTGATCAGACAACACCCATTTTGAAATCCCTGTTGCTGAGGCTAAATGTAACTCAGACAATGTCTACATCCTAACATGAAATAAGACTGATGCTTGCAATTACAATACTGTTTTTATTCAAATCATAAAACCAACTCTTTCCTGTTTTGAGGTGCACGTGGAGGACAGGGCTTAGAGATACAAAACAGAGAAGTCTCAATTTTTTGTTGGACCTGTTGTGTTTTCCTGAATTCCTCAATGATCTTTGCTGCCATCTCGTAGTCTTCCAGGAGGTGATATGCAATGGCGTAGCCGATCCAGGAGGCTCGCTGAGCTGGACGCAGTTGTAACAGCTGGTACCGGGTCTCCTAAAATGCAAGCACCAGCACTAGTTAGTAGGGGGCCAGCCACACTGGCAATTCTAAGCTATATCTCTAGCTTAGAATTGCTAGAAATGCTATATCTAAATTCTCTAGCTATATTTGCAATAATTTGTTGAATGGGGGAATCAAAGGACCCTTTGCTTCTTGCTCTGTACTTAGTGTTGTGATATCTGATGACAGGTAAAACCAACCCCTGTGATAGGCTGAGGTCCTTTTCATTTTTTAAACAAGGAAGTTAATTTAAGAAGTACATTCAGAAATACAAGTCTAGTGAAGCATATGTTGAGACTACTGGACAGGATACTAACCTTGGCATCCAGGTTATGTTTTCAAAAGTCTGTCCCTGCCTGACCACAATACAAAGCAGCTTTCCCCACTGAAACAGGGTCAGCAGCAGTTTCAGAGCTCTCCACTTTAGGTGTTTGGGGAAAAACAGTGAAAGGGTGTGGATGAAATTTGACAAAAAGTTAGGCATTTTGAAGTAAAAATTAGTCTGGGTGTGGCCTGAAAGTGAGGAGTGATAGCAGAAATAAATTTGGACTGAATGTGGGTAAGTGCAGGAAGTTTTTTCTTGCTGACTCATGGCACTGACGTCAGTTTTTTTTTTGCAAGCTGACACAGAGAGACCACTGAGAGCTGTTTTATTCTCCTGTCCTTATTTCTAATCCTTTCAATCTCAGCCATTACATACCTCACGCTAAAAAAACATCTAATCTCTCACCCTATGTCCCAAGAGAGCTATTCTACACTGTGAAATCTTATGCCTGCCTGCTGATTCTCTCTATCTCCTCCAATGCATACCACACTTTGCCCAGTACCAGGGAGAGCACAGATGGAATTGTGGGAATTCTACAAATTATTTTTCTCACAAAAATTTCTGTTTTGGTGCGAAAAGAAATATCCCGGTGGCTCTGAAATCTTCCCAGCTCTCTAGAGCAGACTCTATTATTTGCCTGATTCAACTCACAATCATTGCAGCTGCAGCTGCAAATTATACTTTGAAGCTATCTAATATGACTTGAACACTGAAAGCTACCATGTATTTGTAGTTAAAAAATATTTCGAAGTTAATGGAGATTATCATTCCCACCTGGCATTTCTCTGCTTATCTTATTTTCACAATTTTAAAGTAAATCCCATTGGGCCTAATATGTGAAATTCCAATTTATAAAAGTTATTGTGAAATCTAACTTGCATTTTATGCCTGTTAGTTGTTCTTTCTAATGATACTGAAGAATAAACAGTGTGTAATACAGTTTCTTCTTCTTTTCCTCTTGGCTTTTCCTTTCAGGGGTCGCAACAGGAAATCAACATACTCCATCTAACCCTATTCTCTTTACCCTCTTCTCTAATTCCAACTAACTTTATGTCCATGAAGAATTTACAATGATATTTTTATTGATGTAATTCTACCATGAAAATCTTAGAGCATTAAAACCTGGTGTACAAGGAACCATTAACTTGGTCCCTTGGTTCCTACCCTGTAGCCCTCCAGGTCTCTCATCTGGATCTGCAGCAGGGACAGGTCCCGCAGGATCTGAAGGTTGTCCTTGTCCCACTTCAAAGCATTACGGTAACACTTGATGGCCTCATCGTACTTCTTGTCCGAGCGCTGTAGGAGGCCGTATACGTGCCAGCCTAACGGGTAATGGGGGGTTAAGGAACATAGAAACGTGGTCCTCCAAGTAATAACCAAGCTCATGTTGAGCTGTGAAGAGAGGGCCAAATGACCATGTAGATTCAAAATGGGAAACATTACAAGAGAAAAATAAAATAAAAATAAATAAAAAAATAAAAATAAATACTACTTTTCCCATAGAATGTTTCCATCGTTAAATTCTTCTTTTGCTTCTGGTGGTCCCGGGCTCGTCCAAGTGAATCATCTGCCTCCATTTAACCGTCTTCGAATAGAATTTCATTAAGTCAGAGGTTAATGCAGAACAAACAAAAATGAATATTCACGAACGCAGCGCAGGACATCTTAATGACACGCACGCACCATGTTTCACCAACAATGTTGCTTAAGGATACAAACGTGGCTCTTGAGGTCATTGCGCAAGCCTCTCCTCACAAGGTCGTATGCCTCTTCTTTCTTCCCCAGACAGTTCAGGGTCAAGCCCTTCATCGCCAGGGTTTCTGAGCAGGGCAGCAGAAGATGCTGATGAATACATTTTTCCATAAAAGGCATATTTCATATGCACGCATCTTCGCCTCTGCTGCTTACCTCCATGCTCTGCAAACTTGGGATTGGACAAGATTTGTTTGCAGAACTTCAGGCCATTTCTGTACTGTTTGTGCTCATAACATCGCTGAGAGGGGTGAAAAGAAGCAAAATGAATTTTCAATTTTGAGGGTGGAGAGATTTGTGTTTGTCACAGCAAACTGTGTCACAGTGTTCAAGCAACCACACAGGACGCAGATATTACATAACCTGGTCATAACCCATTTAAATCATAAATTTGGCAAAATGACAACAGATAATTCTCTTCTTGGTGCTTTTTGCAGCAGCATAAAAAGTTAAAAACATGACAAACAGAGCAGTTATGTTTTCTTTTCGCTTGTCATTCATGGAATACTAAAATGAGTTGTCATTCAACAGAAAATGCAGACACAGGGGGGCAAAGTGAGGCCTCGTACAAAATCTTCAACTATTCCTATATTGACATAGGATGGCTTTACGTCTCAGATTACCGCCCCAAAGTACTGTATCACAGGCCTTGAGTGCTTTATCCTTATGGGAGAGGAGAAGCTTCAGACGGCATAAGTACAAGTGCAAGTCTCAACAGGCCGGCTATCCCACCTATACCAGCTTCTAATGACTAGAGGGTATGGCCTATCTTTTTTGTTTTTAATGAAACACTGTTAAATAACAAAACCCCTTGACTTTAACATTGAGCTAGTGACAAACATGTCACTGAATACCTATATTTTTCAAGCATAAAAATGTATCCCAAGATCCAGCTAATATGGTGACAAATAACCATTCTCGGGACGGAAGGATCAGAGAGATCAGCGTTGGATAAATTTTGGGATAAAAATCTTTGGATTTAGGGGTAAAAGAAATTTTCGTAGAAGACCCTGGGTGGTGGAAAAATATTCACCAAGTGTCCAGAACCCCGAGAAAGGGAAGTGAAAGAGAAAGCAAACCTAGCAGGAGTCAAACGCTAGACCATGGTGGACAGATGGGGTGGGGTGGGGGTAATTACTGCTATGGACTGTAACGGTTAGAAGCATTAAGAGGGAGAAAGACATCAGAGATTCCCACGGAGGCAAGGTGACCAAAAGAAAATGATAACCTTGTCAAAGATAGGAGGTAACTAAAGAAGCAGAGCCCCAAATCTGAAAAATACATTTTAAAAGAGAATGCACAATCATATGACAGTTGAAGACTTGACAAAGTGAATAAAGATGGGCTTTCAAGAACAACGTTCTACAAAAATTCCTTGAAATTTGTTAAAACGCAGAGGAGGTCTTAGTCTTCCTATGGAGGCTCCCGAGGGTAGAAGCATACAGAAGATACTACCCTGCTGGTCAAGAGACTACGGAATTTTCTAACCTCGAAGGAACAGAATCATTGGAAAGTGGCTGATTCAGAAATCGATCCTGATCAAGGCATACAGGGTATACTGCAATGCTTGACAACAGCAGAGAAAACCACATGACAACATCTGGATGTGGGAATTATAGGCAAAAACATCAGCTCTCTGGTGAGTTCTACCATAGCCATGAGTAAGATCACTGGAGCAATTCTCCTGCCTTGTTCTCGGAGAGTGCGTAAGACCTACTCCCAAGCTGCTTCTGTGTGAGCGCACATTGTTGTTCTCAACATACCACCAGGATAAACGGTGATATTGAACTAAATCGAACATACATTAATAAGATCTGTCACTTTACAGCAGTGAGGTGTGACGCTAATCTGAAGAAACCCTCAGTTTCAACATGGACTGCAAGCTCATACAAGTCTTACCATGCAAAGTTCTGTAAACCTGACAGCAGAAAAGGACACTCCAGCTGGATTGGGATGCACCCCCAGGTCTTATAGACCTCTAGTGGACAGGCTCAAAGGAGGATTTAATGTCATAAAATGGATGAAAAACATCAGCTTGTACTGTACAGTACAACTTATAGTCTATCCCAGCTAAAATCTGCTGAAACTGGAAAGAAATGGAATAAAGGATAACATAGATGGCCTATCACACAACAGGCCATCCCATGAACCTCGTTCAGCTGTCAACACATTTGCAATTAAAGGATTCTAATATCTAGTTCTACATAACAGCTCTAGTTTTGAGTCATGAAATTAAAATGCAAGCACTGGTATCAAATGAGTTTTCATGAAAACTAAGATTGATAATATCTTTTAGCAAAAGCAACATTCAATCTCTGCTCGACTGTGATCCAAAATGGTTAAGATGGACAGGGGCATAAGTCAATTTTGCTATGTGCGCTTTAACCCCTTGGGCACATAGAGGGTGAATTGTGCATATGCTCTCATGACAATATGACTTGTAGGCTGATCAAATTCAACCACAACAGCAAAACAACAGAACAACAAAATCAAATGTGATTGGCAGGTGGCAAGTGTTCATGAACCAGCACCTGTACATTACATTGCACTTCTGCATAGAGACAGTATTGATGTTCAATTTTATTAGATGCAAAGAGCATTACACCCTAGACCTAAGAAATTACAAGCTCCAAATGCTTAAGTTATATTTAGGTATGTGGCTACAAAATCAAGAGCACAACATTTCTCGTTTTAAGCTGATCAACAACACTCTGAAAAGATATTTTGCATCTCTGGATGTTTGTGTATTTGTCAGAGTGACAGAAGATTTAAGCTGGCAGATGGCATGTTGTCACCACTGACTTCATTAATGGTGAAAGAGGATGTCAAGTTTTGCAACAAACAAGTTCTGTGTACAGTTGGGAAATCACAAGTCAGAATTTGGATGAGAGAAGAAAGAACCTGGACACAGGAATGATGTTTACGCTAAGTTGACTAAAAAAAAACAAATATCAAAAACATAATTGAAACAATACATGATACGGCAATAAAGAGTATATAAAAGGCTGAGAAAAAATGTTGCCACGCACATATTCATAGACAACATTAATCAAGTCATCAATGACATAACATTATTGAATTGGATGATATGAAACCAGTGTCTTCTAACTAACATTTACTAAAGTGCATTAAAAAAATAAACAAATCATAGCTGTTAATATTTAAAAGGGCTGTTTCTATGAATCTGTTAATAAAAAACCTATCAAATTCTTAATTGGAGAAAATCTAGCTGAAATCAGAGAGCAAAAAACAACTTATGTTTAGCCTCTGGTTGTAAACAGCAGCACAAGTATACAATGTAGCAACATTAGTTTAAAAAAAAAAATAAAAAATCGAACACAACTGACCCCTTAAACAAATGGTATACAAATGCTGGGACAGCATAGCTCGACAAACACTAACATTTTTGCTTATTCAGCATAGTCTGCACCTCACCCAAAATAACATGCCTGAGTTACGCAAAGTCAGTCAGACTGGGAGGTTGTAAAAAGCAAGGCTGGCTGCAAGGTGCTGTGGACAGATCTTCAATATTTTAGCAACATTTCATGCCACTCAAAATTTGGACAGCAGTGATGATTTTTTTTGATAACCTGGTGTGAGGACTGAAAGATGTTGGCATTTTATGTGCACCAAATAAGTAAATAAAATGTGATCACTGCTGCAGCTGTCAGACATGCATTTCCTAGAAAAACTGTCAATAACAAAACACTTTACCTTTATAATGACATGTTGCAATCCATATTTCCTCATCACTAATTTAAATATTTTGCTTGACCTTACTTTTGTTATTCGAAATGCTTTGTGTGCCAATTTTTTGAGGAAAGTTTCACTGCAACCCCATCACAATAGAAAGAATTTGGAATCAAAATCTTTGTGAACCTTGGCACCCTGGTTATTTTGTATACACATTGGAGTAAATCTTCACAGTACTTTACACAAGTCTATGTTCTGAATTATGTTACACTGCTAAGGATGTTTGCAGCAAAGAAGGGGAACCTCTTTTATATTAAACACCATGCTCAGCAAAGCAGCAGAGGTCCCGTTTACATGTGGATGAGAAGCAGCAGGTACAACGGAAATTCTTGTAATTGACAATAATATACAATAAAGCTTCAGGGTACACTGCACTGAGGAGCACCTATGTGTAAAGCAGCATGCCAACACTTACCCGACTAACCAAACAATGAAAAAGTTCAATGCAATGCCACACTGCCTTTGAGATAGGCAGAAAATCAAGGCGTCAACTATTCAAGGTCAGGGATCTGTTTTCTGTCAGAGATTGAGCGACTGACTACCGTTTTGTTTTTGTCAATTATCTAATTTAGAAAAACTAACAACAACAACAAAAAACAGCAATTCCCAGCAGAGAAAATTCTCCCAAAACAATGATGTTTATCTGACCCGGATAGTGACGTGAAACTGGTCACCGCATGTGGACCATACACACACAGTTCCTGGAAAGCATCTAGCAACACTCCCGGGCACTGACATCTAACAATACAACACATCGCCGTAAACTACAACTTTCCCCACCCTTACAAATTACAGTACGCCGGCTCAGTTAAAACAGATCCGGCGAAATTACAGGTAAAAGTAAAGAATATTCAGACATGTATCGTTCATCTGATTCAATAACTCAGAGGTGCAAACAGCAAGCACACGGATCTACACATGGATGAGGGGAGTGAAGGGATGGGTGGGTAGCTAGCTAGCTGCCGGAGCACACAGGCCTGAACCTTCTACAGATTTGCTGACAGTCACACAGATCCTTCCCCTGTCCTTATCGCGTGTTCACATGGTCTCTACCGGCTGCCATCAAACTAACCTCATATAGCGTAATTCGTAGACACGAGCACAGGTCCAAAGCAAAAAACAAAAAAAATGACGGCTGATAAGTGACAACCTTTTGCTAAAACGATATCTAGCTAGTTGGCTAGCAAAAGCGCAACAGTAAACGTCTAACTACCAATCGGTTAGCAGGTCTGTCATCCCTCCTGTCACACAACAACCCCGCACATGGAGAGTTTGGGGGGGAGCCTGCTCTGCATCCATCATTTAACAAATCACAGGCCCAGAAGTGGCTCAGGAAGCTAACGGCTAGCACGGGCAACCACTCTCGTCAGCAGTTGGCCATCGTGGATTCAAACGTTAAGATGCTGCTTGTGGTCAAGCAACTGGGCCTCTTTGGAATAAGCCGCATAGTCTGTTGAAGCACACGTATGTTTCTGAGATGTGTGCATTTTGATGGTCCAAGGTGAATCAGCCATAAGCAAAACAAAGTATTGAACAACCATTTCAGCTCATCGTTATGGTGACAGCGCATATCAGGGCCGGACTAGCTAGCCCATTCAATGATGCCATTTTGCTAATACACTGGAGGTAATGCTAATAGCCGTGGACCCAAACTGACACACTGGCGCCGGTGGAGATATAAACCCGTCACTGCCGCTCCCACTCACGACAGCTGTCGTTATACCGGTTTGTTAACGAGAAACTCACCAAAATCCTCTTGAAGAGAGCGTTCTCTTTCGGTGGTAAAGTAACTGTCGGCATTGTAGCTGATGAGATCAGTTTCACCCTCGACCTCAGCACATGTAGCTAAAGTTAGCCCAAATAGTCAAGATGAGTAGAGTGGAGTGACGGGCTGGCTCGCTCGCTTCAGCCGCTCCGCTCGATTGCTCCGTTTTCTCTCCAGGCGCACTTCCTGCTGGCGGAAGCTTGAGACTTTCAAAATGGCGGCGGCTGATACACCACAGAGGAGAGACCCCTCCGAGATTTTGTCGCAAGCGGACGATGAAGTCCCCCCTGTGAAGAATTGGTCATGCAAACGGGGGTTAAAAAGGAAGCAGAAAAAATGTAAATGCCCGTTTCAAAGAGATTTGCAACTGATAGATTTGACAAGTGTTTAGATATAAGTTCAAGGGAATTTTACCCCGACTGCTTTTTCTCTAAACCCAGTGGCCTGGTGGTTGCTAACTTTGCAACGACAACAACAAGAGTACAGACAAACAAGCAAGCAAACAAACGAAAAAAAAAAAATCCAATTAGCGTCATTTCAAAAATGGTGTTAGAATAGTAAAGCACTCTTTCTACAAAACAATACCCCAAACCAGCTACATATCCTATAGGTCAGCTATTGTTGTAAGTTATTTATGCTGTTTAAGAAACCTCAAATTTCACTGACAGTGAAAGGAACTTCTGTTTGTTTTCAATCATTTCAGCTGAAGGGGAGAATTAGTTTTCCCACTGACCACGAAGTCTTGTTTTCATCTTATCTGAAACTGCTGTGGGTGGTTTGTGTAGGAGAAATGGAGCTTTATTCCCATAAGACTTTGCTAGAGTTTCCTGCATAATCCCAATTGAGCCTGGTATTATATTACCATATTTCAGATACAGTGTCTGACTCAAATCTTTTGGACTTTTAAAAAAATGTATGATGAATAACTTATCCTGAATTTGGACACATGAAAAATTATTACTACTTGTAGTCTAATGTACAGGGGAGTTCTTTCCAAGTATTATGCCTATTGTATGTAATACAGTTGTAAACTGAACATTATTTTCAAAAGTGACAATGACGAAAAGACAAGAGGCAGAGCTGGAGGTAGCAGAGATGAAGATGTTGAGGTTCTCTTTGGGAGTGACGAGGATGGATAGGATCAAGTGTTAGTCCATCAGAGAGACAGAACATGTTAGATGTTTTGGAGGGAAAGTCAGAGAAGCCAGACTGAGATGGTTCAGTCATGTACAGAGGAAGGATTGTGAATACTCTATATTGGTAGACAGATGCTGGAATTGGAGCTGCCAGGCAGGAGGGCTAGAGGAGAGACTGAAGAGAAGTGTTATGGACGTAGTGAGAGAGGATATGAAGTTAGTTGGTTTTGAGAGAGGAGGATACAGAGAATAGGGTTAGATGGAGAAGTTTAATTCGCTGTGGCGACCCCTGAATGGAAAAGCCCAAAGGAAGAGAAGAAGAATATCACATTGTTTTCACAGTTTTGTCATAACCAAAGTGCTTTCATAAATTTTTAAATTTTATTTTATTTACAATTAATGGAGATATTGAATTTTTATGCAGAGCAGAAAAAATATTTTTTCATACAACCTCTCTTTTACCATAGGAACATCAAAATATTAATCACCCTTCACCAAGTCACTCAACTCATAAATAATTCCAACTTTTTTATTTGTAGAGAATATGACTTCTAAGAACTCATTTGACCTTTGACTTGAGGGAGTAGGAACTGCCCACCTGTCCTCCCAGGGACAGGTGGGGAAGAAATGCTGCATTTGCAAAGCATATCCACAAATGACAATTAAGAAAATATCCAACATCAGAATCTGACACATGTAAATCAATAAATTGAAGAGATGCATTCCAGCGTTTAATAATTTCAAATGGCTCCTTAAGTCAGCTGAGATCGGAAGAGCGTCGTGTAGGGA
>CAAKHD010000574.1:69047-83001 GCA_901007705.1 Fistularia tabacaria
TTCTCCTCCCACACAAACAACCCAATCCTAAACCACACACAAAAAAAAAAAACCCCCCCCCCCCCCCCCCCCGCCATTCACCCACCCACCCAGATGAAACGCCAACCAATCCGGTTGCCTAGCAAAAGCACTAGAGGGCCGAGTGCGCTCGTGTGGGCAATAGATGCATATCGTTTGTTCTGTTGTGATGTTCACAATTTCATCAGGGAAAGGGGTGTTAAACGCAAGGAACCAGTCTCCGGAGAGAGGGTGGGAGAGACGAGAGGAAGAAGCATATGAGAGAGAGAGAGAGAGAGAGATCAAGAGTACATAGTGAGAACATAGAGAAAGTGAGACAGATTTGTGTGAGTGTACATGTGTTTGTGTGTGTGTGTGTGTGAGACAATGTGTATATATGGAAGGGGGGGGGGCAGAAAATCTGAGACAGGAAACGGGAGCATCGAGCTTTTTACTCCTGTCAGCTTTACATGTATTCGAGAGATCTGAAGCACTAAGCTGGGTGGCACAAACACACAACCACAAATAAAATGCTGTCTTGAGAACAAGTCTGTCTTTCCCTTCATCAGTCTGCGGTGCTCAGTCGGCCCAAGCTTGAAGCTCGGGTTAAAAGTGTTGATGAAAATGGGGCTTGCTTTCAAATTTTGGAACTGAGAGGAATTTATTCAGTGGAGAAGAAAAGGATAAAACTAACAAAAACATACCTTTGAATCTCGATATCGGTTTTTCATTAATATGCACAAGACATTAATGATCTCTCCCTCCATCTCACATGCATGCACACGTGCACGCACGCACGCACACACGCACACACACACACACGCACGCACACACACACACACACGCACACGCACACACACACACACAGAACATAAGACATGAACTCATTTACTACTTTGCTCATGTAGGAAAACAAAAACATGCCAGTCACCAGACCACATTTTGTCATTCTTTTTGTTTAGACTTTTAACATTTGTCCGACTTTAACGTTTAGTTCATCCAGTAAAAACTCATATCTTCTTATCCCTCTTGGCTATTGGCTCGGAAAAAACTCCTCCATCCATCCATCGCTTGAGTCCAGCTCAGCCCCTGAGCCATCACCCAACCCGAAGGCTCCTGCGCCTGAGGGCCCGCCCCCATATCCATATGATGACATGTCCTGATTGGCTGTCCTCTGGTAGCCCTGTGGCTGACCTCCAACCCCCAATCCCCCTGGTCCGTAAGGTCCACCTCCTCCACCCCCTGCTCCTATACCGGGCCCTCCTGGGCCTGGCCCGAAAGCCCCCATCCCAGTCATACCCTGGCCCATGACGGCTTGGCTCATCCCTTGGTTCATGACCATGGGCCGGGGCTGGTTGGTCCTGGGCTGACCACCCATGTGAGGGCCCATCATTGGACCACCCATACCTGCTGCTGGGTTGCCCACCCTGGGGTCCATGCCCGTGCCCATTCCCTGACCTGGGCCCTGGAAGTGTTGTTTGGCCATCCGAGGGGGTTGACTTGGCTGCATTCCGTAACCCTGGGCAGAACTAAACCCCACCATGTCCCCTCCTGCTCCTCCTGTAGTCCTTCCGACGCCTCCCCCCATGGCTTGCAGACTTTGTCCTTGTTGCTGCGGCCAGCCACCGGCCGCTATCCCTCCGTTACCCCCTCCTGCTCCCAGCATGCTTTGCAGTCTCTGTGCCTGGGCTTTGGTGCTGGTTGGGCCTTTGAGTGGTTGCTGGGTCATGGAGTTCATTAACATCCCCTGTCCTCCGTAACCTCCGGCTCCACCACCTCCAGGGCCCCCAGGCATACCTCCGACCCCAGGTCCTGCACCTGCCTGCCGGGGTTGCCCTCCGGCTGGGTTGTGCTGTGGTGGAAGACCCATGGAGGCTTGGACACTTTGGCTCTGGTGCTGCTGCTGGTGGATCATTTGGCTCATGGAGGGGCTGAGCCCATACAGGGAACCCTGGTTGGACCCCTGATTGCCATACGGTAGGCTCATGTCGGACTGGGGTCCGACAGAGCCCCCCTGGCCCTGGACAGAACCCATTTGGACCATCTGCTGTTGACTCTGCTGCTGCTGGTGTAGAAGACGTGCAGCTCGGATGTTCTGGAGAGCCTGGCTTCTGGAGGCCAGATCTTGAGGAGGACCTGGTGCAGAGGAATTATGGGAGTTACAACAGGAGAACAGAGAGCGCTGTTGGGGAAGATCTAGAAGCTAATTCTGACAGAAAGTCACAAAAGACGCTGGATTTTGTAGAGAGTAGATTCGAAGCCTGCACACTGGATCCATTTCAACCACCAAATGGTGCGCAAGTCTAAGTATAGAGGGAAGGATTTGTGTTACGTGACAACCTGTTTACTCTGGAAACTAGTGGTTCCCTTCCAATTTACTTCAATTCCTTCCACGGCAACATGAAACTCACCGCACAAGCCCGGCACGTTTACTCTCTTCACTGTTATGGGCTCACTTGTGCGAGAGCTGAGGAGGTCTGCCGGTGTGGAAATTGCTCTAAATCCTGTAATAAACCCACGTCTGACATCACTCAACTAATCCCTCACCTCAAAGCTCGGACTGCAATGGAGTGAGATTGAAGAGGATCACATATACTCCACACAAGGAAGTGTTGAGGGAGCGGAGTTCGAGGTTATGTAACTACTGCAAAACAGCCACAGCTGTAACACATCTGAGTCTCTGTCCAATCTTATCGTGGCAACTGGACTTAGTTTTTCTCCTTGACGACGTTCCAAAAGGCTTCCTCAGCACTGAACTGTATTTAAGTACCAGGAGCGAATCCGGAACTGAAGGAGCCATTCTGGTAACAGGTGAAATGTCTTCAAGGGGAAAAACAAAGTCCAATTGGCGCAATAAGCTTTGACGATTGAGCATGACCTGGATTACTGAGAATCCATACAGACGACACATCTGAGTGTGTTTTCATTGAAGTAAATATGGTGAGTGGACTGACGTGTTGTGCGGCTGACACTAATCTAATGACTGCTTTTAAATCACAGGTGAACAGCGAGCCAGCGGAGTTAATATCTGTATTAGCATCTTGCGGAAACCTCGTCTTCCGCTCCTCACTGATTTTTCCTTAGATTCTATGAGTGCTATTGATGGCTCTTGACTTGACTGTCCTCCCTCTCCTCTGCAACTTCTTCGTCTCTCTATCACCCCCTCACCCACTCGTCCCTCTCACTTGCTTTCTTCCTGGCCCCTCCATCTGCCTACAAGCGCATCTACCTATTCCTCCCATTTCCAGCATCACCCCTAACCCCCTGACTCCTCCCCCTCCTCTGTCTCACTTCCCTCCTCTCATCCATCTCTCTGACTTCACCGGAACTCTGGGGGATCCAGGACAGACAAGTTGCCGTGGTAACAGGCAGAGCAGGAATATTCAGTGTTTTTCTTTTTTTAAACTTGAAGATAGATTGAGAGAAAGAAAGAGAAAGAGAGAGAGAGAAAGAGAGCAAGACAGAGATAGAGCTAGAGAGAAAGAGAGAGCGAGGCTGCTAAGGGCGAATTTGAGCGGCAACTGATATATCTGATGGAGACAGACCGAGAGGATGAGGTTTAGACCCGTGGCATACAGTCACTGGGGTTGTTTGCATACTTTTTTTGTGTTTATGTGTCTGTTTGACCATGATAACGCAAAAGAAAACTGTCAAATCTGCTGAATGTCCACAAGTCTTGGCAGCTTCCCATATATATCATAGTTGTTGCAGACCTAAAGAGCAGGCAATATGGATTCGTTAACATACAGAACCAAAAGCCCTCCATTTGTGGAACCATCTGGTACAAATAGCGAGCTGGACGGGAGCCATAAGACTAGAAACTGATGTTAAAAAAAATCCATATTTATCAGTGTGTTCATCATACGAATTGAGGTGCGGTCCTGCATTTTATTTCAGTGCTGTCCCCTTGCGCTTTTGCAAATGTCACTAGTGTCTCACCTTGGTACTGAGTGACTTGGGGGTAGGGATTCCTCTGGCCCTGGCTCATCTGTCGTGGTAGATGCTGTTGCTGGAGCTGAAGAAACACACACATACGGACGAATAGAACAATTGAAACTTTGTGTTGAAGATTTTTAAACTTTTTCTGGACCCTGGGTACAAAATTCACACAGAATAACACATCACATATTTTCCCCTTGTGAAATGAGAGTATTGGATTTCTAGTGCAGTTTATTTATTTATTTTTTTTACCCCATACCCAGTTGTATATGGTACCCAACCAGAGGACCCAAGATGTGGTCAGATAACACCTGTAACAGATTTTACACCTATGTAGTACAGTAGCTTTGAGGCAGATGTTTGGTACAGTACATGTAGGGAATGTGGCACACAGTGGATACACAGATGTTCCAAACAGTAGATGCAAGAAGGAACACAGGATGTAACATTTCTGTTACAGTACGCCATGGCCAGTTTCTGCTACACGACACAGAAGGCAGATGTCCTTCTTGGCAGATTTAAGTTTTAGGGTAAATTATACTCAGAGCAGATGTTTGATACTGTAGAAATAACAGAATTCTGCGTTACAGTTGATTAATGAAAGATGTCGGGCGGACTATGTTTAAAATGATGAACAGAGAAGAGAAGATGGGGCACAGGGGATCGGTCAAGAAGATGTAAGACAACTGTTGCAGAATAAGTAAGGCAGGTGTACGAGATCGGAGATAGACAGATGTCTGGTACAGCTGATGTGACAAAAACGTTTGGTATGATAGAGATGAGACAGATGTTTCTTTACAGAAAGGTGTTCGGCATGCGAGCAGATTTTCGATACTTCTTTATGTTTCACACGGTACACATGCGCTGCACAGTAGACCTAAGTAGCTCAAAGGTTCATCAGCCAAGAACTACTACTAACTATCTCGAAAGTTCTCGGATGAAAAAAATGGACTCCGCTATTTTTTCGAGCTCCTCCCATTCCCCGCCATTTAAAACAAAATAAGACACAAACCGAATTGTGTGACAAGACCTCTGAGGAGGATGACTCATTTCCTAGCACTGTGTAAGGATTGTGAAATCTTTGTAAACAATACTGGTAGCAGCGCAAGTTGCCAAAATCAAGGTGTAGCTAGCATTGCTATTTTCAACCAAATACATTGGTCATTTTTTCCTGCAATGCACTGTATCTTCAATTTAGCAAACCCATCTGCACTCCTCTGTGCCCCACCAGGTGTGGCGATCTCAAAAGAAGTGTTTTTATGTAATTTTCCTTGCAAAGTGCTATGTTGGGTACACCTTGCTAAACACTTGAGAGCCGAGTTCAACCAAAGTGCAAAATCCATAACGTTTTAAGTGAACAAACTGCAGGCGAAGACATTTCCCTATAGGATTTGGCAAGGCCAACTGTTTTTAGTGAAACTGTAGTGCAGATAAACCACAGGGGAAGTGCTGTGGCATCAAACCCCAAGGGATTATTATTGGCTCAGTACCTGACGAACGATTTACCAGCAAAACCTCAGGTCATTTTGTCTAGGAACAGACTTGGATTCAAAGAAAGCTAGAAGAACATACACCAGGGCATCCTGACACTCCTGTGGAGAAGACCTTCAGCTGTCTGAAGCAAAGTGCTGACACTGGGTCCCTGCCTTCCTGAGCGCAAGCTTAATAGTCGGCTGAGAATCTCCCCTCCTCACTGCTCATGTCTGGGTTTAATGAAGAACAAGATTTCCTGTCTAATTGTATTCTATCTCTTGACATCATCATTTTTAACAGTACTTCATTTTTAATCTATTGCACACTTTGCTCTTGTATTTACTCACTGTGCCATACTCTAAAGGATGATAATCTGCTGTTAGTCTCTTTGCAGCTGGTGAGACTTGAGTCTATTTAATTCATAAAGTCTGGCTTTATGAAGAGATTGAGCAGAAAGTAACCAGATTATGGTTTGACTTAATTGGAACTTCTAAATATTTAAAAGTGCTTGAATGAAAAATTTGGCTTTGTAAATCTACATATATGCGAGACAGATTTACAGTAAAGCAGACACTCAGGAGGTAAAATTTGCGGCGAAGATGCGAGACATATGTTTGGTACAGCGGAGTGAGACTGATGAAATGTAACTGTCGACCCTGATATCGAAGCCACACTTCGGTCATTAAAAGTGCAAAAACACAAATGAGGGGAAAAATGTGAAATTAATATTTCACCATTAATAATCTGCCTTGGCTCTCCCTGAATTTTGAGGAGATGCTTTGAAAGTGGTGGGTGTCGCTCATTAAAGCAGAGATATGATATCCGGTTAGGTACATAAACTCTCATACTCATTTTTTTTTGCAGACACATACATTTGTATGTCGCTGTATGTTTTGCACAGCCAATTAAAACCAACATGGTGGGTGTTGACTTCAGAGATCAGAAGTCTTTAACACTTGATTCCTTCACAGAGAGAGAAATAAAGGGAAAACACAACATTATCACAGCAGGCGGCACGTTGCAAAACACACATACACACACAGACACATGCACGGCAAAAAAGAAAAAAAAAAAAGGAAACGCTCCCACACGTGAGCGGGAAAGATGAAAGGGATGGAGTGAAGAGGGGGCTGGTTGAGGGTAATTATACATGCAACTAGACAACAGACAGGAAAAGGGGGGGGGGATGAGCTGCTTCTCTTAGAGCTGCAGACACAGACAAATTGACTGAATGTTGGAACAAATGTTGCACAGACACACATTACTGCTCACCGTGTGATAAATGAATCACCCAGGTCGTTTTTAAACCAGCACACAGACACAATGACCTCGTGTTGCACCTCTCACCTGTTCGGCCAGTAGCTGCTGCTGTTGCCTCTGCTCCCTGAAGAGCTGCTGCTGCTTCTGCTGCTCCATCATGTGCATCTGCACCCTCTTCTCCTGTTCCATGGCCATCATCTGCTTCATCATGGCGGCCTGCTGCTGGTTACCCACGTAACCTGGGGGTGGACCTGACCCTTGGTTGGGACCCACACCGGAGGCCACACCACCTGCGGGGTGTGGCGGTGGGATGGCCCCAGGTGGCCGTGACATTCCCACCACACCTTGTTCCTAGAGAAGACAGAGGGAGGGGTATTTTTAAGCAATGGTTGAGTTAAACTTCTGCCAACAGCCACTTAGCTTATCGAAGTAGTTTGCTTTGCTTAAAACTCACACCTCCAATGTTGTATTAAATCTCCCTAATTGACCATCAATTGCTCCAAACACAGAGGAAGTAGAGCAAATCGATCCCTATAAATAAACAGTAGAGACATTTATATATTTCGGATCAAACATGTCTGTATGATGAACTCTGTCAGTTAGCTTCTACCAGTAGCGTCACATTCACTGTGCAGACATGAAGATATTAACAAGGCTACAGGATTTATCGAGACCATAACTTGACATGATGAACTAATGCTCACTCGTGAAACAGCAACAATGACATCTGTTGGGAGGGGGAAAAAAAAGGATACTGCACCAGCCGCTACATTGTTTTGTGATATCTGTGAATAGGAGTGAAAAGAAAATAAAGACTGAACGAGCTGAAGATTCAGCTCATCAGGCCACCCTGACTCCTCCCAATGGGGCAATGGTTGGTCTTCCCAGCGTACATTATCTCCTCATTAGCATATAAAGAGCACTTCCTTCTCCACTCACCCGTATGCTAATCTCTAATAGGATGAAATAGCCTGGGTTGGCCAATGGGAGGGCAGCGTTTATGAATTTACCAAAGGTTAGACAGCTGAGTGAGAATGGAAGTTGTTTAGGCCTGCTGGCAAGAAGAGTGGGAGGGACCTGATGGGAGAGGGGAGATCCATTTGGACTCGACAATGAAGAGTGTTTGTACATAAAAATGTGACAACACACTGCAGCAGGAACTGACAGTGTGTAATGAAGCACATTTAACTGCAGGGCAAGAGTAACACAGCAAAAGGGGGATTTACAGCAACAAATAGCAGCAGTGGAAGGAGCCTGTCACATACCGCTATGCACAAAATGTTCAGAAAGACAGAGAAACAAAATCCATATTGAGACTCCGCAATTCGTAGAAAGGAATTGGGCAGACATAAACTGCGTTACAGCACACGCATGCACACAAAAACAAAACAAATCTGTGAAAAGAACAGAACCCTCCGCTGAAATTTGAGCTCACCAGACAGCCACACCATACTGATCGATGTTCACAGCTTCGTGTCTCATTTCTGACTGACATGTTCCTGCCGGATGGCACCAGGGCAATCCGGAGACAAGAGGAGACGGCAAGGAGAGGCGTAATGTCACAGTACAGTCAACGGGTGGCAGTGGTGATCTTTAAGTGTCTGCGTGCGTTGTTGGCATATGTGTGTCTCACTGGTTTCTTCTCAGCAGATGGCTCAATCATGACGGTTCTGATCTACGATCTTTCCCTCTCCCCCACTCACTACCTCTTTTCTTTACTTCTTGCTAAACACCCCACCGTCAAACTCCTCACCGCACTCATTCTCTTCTCTCTGAAGACACACAGCCCACAGTTTTCATGTAGTTCAGAGTGAATGTGAGATCACAAAAGGTAGACGAGAGGGAAAGTAGCAAAATAAGTAGGAGGAGAGAGTGTGTGTGCTCATGTGTATGATAACTGAATTCATTAGAGAAGAATAGAGCATATATGCCCATCTAGTGTCCTTACATTTGCATTCAGGAATTCACAAAGGTATGGTGATGAAAAAGGGGAACTGGTCTCATTTTGCATTTGAATCTAGGGGAAGCTGGGAGACAGACAGGGAGTAATAGGTGAGGAAGCATGGAGAGCAGGTACCCTGGTAACAGTTGCTGTGGCGAGGAGCAGATGGCGCTTGGTTGATCAGTTCTGGTCACCCTTTACAACACTGGGCTGAACCGTTGGAAGTCACAGACTTCGCATTTCGCCTAGTTTTACCTTCTTAAGGGTATCGTTCAATCCACCCAGTCCTCTGTCCAGACTCGTGTATGTTGCTGAATAATGCAACAAAGAGCATCCGCTGCCCCGCCACTTCATCTTGCTCTGTCTTTTCCTTTGTCTCCCTGTCCCTCATCAGACGCCTTGTTTTGGCACCTTAGACTGGCTTGAGTCACTCCCCGAACTCTCCACTGCTCGTCAGAAAAGGTTAGCACTTAATAAGACTAGGTCATCAGCTGATTAACTGGTGACGCGACAGACAGGCGGAGTTCGGAGCAGCAACAGCTTCCGTACGTTGGCAGTTTGTTGCAGGAATGATAAAACAGAAAAGAGAACACAGGGTGAAATGAAAGAGGAGGTATCACAGGTTGTTTCCAGAGGATGTGTGTGTACATGTGTAGTAGCTGCTGTCAGCTTTATTGGGTTAGGAGGCATGAAAAGCCCAGGTGATTACATTACATGTGAAGTGAGTGGAGGTGTGTGCATGCAAGCGTTTCTGTGTGTGTGTGTGTGTGCGTACACAAATGAAAGCCTGTTTCTCATGAAAGTAGGGAAGTGTGTCTGTCTGTTTAAAAAAGGTATATCTGCATACACTCTCTTGGAAGAATGAAGTCACATGCTTCCATGATGACCACACAGGAGAAAGATTAAAGGATATACTTGCTGCTTCCACATACACACATGCGCGCACACACTTGTGGACACACACAAACACACATGCAGACGAGTCACTATGTCTCTGCATTATGTGTTACAGTTCATGCATTGAGGAATTGCTTGAAATGCAACAGCATATCACGCACACGTGTTATCATGCACAAACACAGACGGACAGAAAGACACACACACACGCACGCACGCACACACACACACACACACACACACACACACACACACACACACACACACACACACACACACACACACACACACACACAATAAGAGCAGTGGCGCCTGGCAGCAGAATGCTGGGTGTCTGTATGCTCTCTAGAGTGGCTCACATCTGTTACCCACTTGTGTAAGAGAAGGAAGGGAGGGAGTATGAAGAGGAAGGAGGAAAAGCAGAGGGATGGCTAGATGGATGGATTAATGGATGGATGGATGAAAGGATGGGAGGGGGGGGGTATTGGCTGCAATCACACTGAGAATCTGCCCACATTATTCTCAGCAGCCATTTGTAATGTGATGGGGAGACAGAGTGTCTCTGGGTGTCAGTGGGGGCGGCTTGAAGGTCACAGGTGTAATCTCTCCCACAGCCAGTGCTCATCAATGTCTGCATGCTCTTGAACTTAACAATGCTTGATCTTACAGTGCGACCCCACAGCTGATGACCGAGAGGTGTATAAATAAGCTATTTTGAAAACATGGACAGACATTGGCATTAACCTAGTAACTGCCATGAGAATTAGTTAGCTGAGTTTCAACAGGCTCTGGGCTGAAAATATAGACAGGGGGCACAGGTTGATGGAAGATGTGTAAAACTACTCTGTTTGTCAGAGAGTACAGCACATTTAAGAACGTGCTTCAAAGTCAAGTCATAAACAATATCAAAAATATACCGAACCTCGATGTTTGCTTTCGTTTCAAACTCCCAAAGTGTGCATGGCTCAAAAAACTAAAGAACAGTTACAAGGTTGCAATGGAGCATTTGAAAAAATATGAATTACTATGTTACACAACAGGAAGCTCAATAAAAAGCTTTGTTTGTTAATGTATTGATTGTAAAGAGGCACGTTGTGATACGTGGAAATCTGTCCCATCAACTGTAGATCTTGAGGTTACTTCTGTTTTTGAACCCTCCAGTGTCACAAATGGGGTTGGATTTTTAGCGGGGCCAATTGCCATGGTTACTAATGCTCCACACGTGGATCAGGTTAAGAACAAGATAACAGATCAAACCACTGCATTCTTCGAAGATCCACTGGACTCAGGTTTTTGGATTCATTCGTTTACGGCTGGCTGCTATTGATTTTAAAGCAATATCGTTCTCCTACATGCTTTTCTAGAGGGATATGTAGATGATTAAAGAATTACAGCCTTTCAATTTTCAGTCTTATAAGATTTTTTATTCATGTGAAAGGTATTCTTCTCTTGCTGCCCAACCCCAATTCTATTGATTTACAAGCCATAAAGATAGATCTTGTCCTGACGTAATGATGGAGCAGTTGTATTGATAAGTCTATTAACTTATATATTATTAAGTTTTCCTTCAGCGCTTCAGCTGCAGCTACTGTGTTGCCTTTCGACCTGTTCACTGGCTTTAGATTATTAATACTTGTAAATGAAAAATGACTTGTGTTTTTTTAGCTCAAATCTACAAAAGCCTGGATTGGCTTTAGTCGTCCTACTTGTGTCAGTCTTGGTCTGAGAGTAGAATGCATGAGACAACATATGTTAAGGACGAATGACTACCTTTTTCTTTCGGTGACTAAAAACCCTATCAAATTTATGGAGCAACGGAGTGAGGAGCAGTAGGAGGAAAAAACGATTAGCTGGTGGAGTTGGAACTGGCTTTGATACGGGCAATCGAACATGCTCTGGATATTTCCTTTCATAAGAACCATTGCCAGGATGAATCTGTGTGGATAATTTATATTATTGTATTATTGTACAAAGCGCACCCCGAAGTATGTCTATTTTATGTCAGTGTCATACCCTTGATGAGATCCAAACTACAATTGTTTTTAATCTTCATTCTTCAGTTATTTCATTAAGAGTATCATAGTGGATTCTAAAGACTTGCATATCTCAACATGTAGATAATTTTATTCAACAATAATGAAAAAAAAACACAGTACCCGAGGTTTTGTAAGGATAGCAACATATGTTCAGATTGAGATCTTAATGAATGATGCAACGCCATCTTTCTTTCCCTCAGCTAATGGTGACTGCCGCTACACCGGCATCCCCCGTGAGAGTCTGGAGAACCTTGTCCAGTTGCTGAAGAGCAGAAAAAGGCACAGCTACGAATTGGTGTTATCTCTCCCTCGCTCTGCCTCGTTAAGGAATGTCACTCCGGCGTCCACAGGCTATGACCATGGATGGCAACCGTACCTCGCATGCGCATTCTTTACAGCATTTTATAGGCTTTTGAACACACCAAAACTTAACATACATCCAGACCACTTTTGGACTCTTTCACAACACGGCTAAAATGCAGGGGGAGAGTTCATCATCTTATCATAAGCGGGCCTGGTACATTTGCGCCAATGTAGTTCTTTGTCTCTTTTTTTTTTTTTTATAATGGTCAAAGGTTTGCTAGTCGACAATGGCAGTTGAACTATTGTGCACAGGAATGAAGCAACATGAATTTCAATACACTCCACTGGTACTTAATCATTACTGATTCCCTTTCAATTATTAAGTATTCATGTGAGTGCTTACAAATAACTTATACAAGATGTTCATCCTTCCGTGTGTCCATCACTTTTATGGGTCCCATGTGTGCCCTCCTCTGTAGCCAATAAAAACAAAACAAAAAACAAAACAGGCACCCTGTCAGAGGCATGATTGAATTGGAATAGAAGATAGAGTTTTATTGTTATTGGAGAGCACAACTTTTACAGTGCAAAGAAATTTGGTTTTCAGCTCTGTAAGTTGCTCAGTAAGGATATACAAGGAAAGAGGAGAACATAATATAATCAAATTCCAACATATATTATCATAGATTGATTCTCCAACACAGACACCAAGAATGCTCTGCACTATATGGATCTGTATGGACACACCCTCAGCTCCAGCAAAATGACCTATGTGGTGCAGATACACTGATGTCTGAGCAATAAACCAGCAAACAGGCTGGAGGAATCACTGCGGCAAATTATCAAGATAAGCACCTATGCGTACTGATCAGTCCTGTGATGGAGCAAATATACAGCAGGTGTTGTGTCTGTAGTAAGCATTTATAGTTATTAGCTTATTAAAACCTTGAACATAACAAAATAAGTTTAACTCATATCATAGATTACTGATTTTTCTGACTAGTTATTAGTCTGTCAATGTGCAAAAAATAGAATCAAAGAGAATAATCTGAGAAACAATACTCTAAGCAGAATATGTGTGCAAGTTGTTGGAAACTGGAATCTTGATTCCCCCTTTGGGTGAATGACAACCCGCTGCGCACATACACATATGTTTTGAGGTTCTTTTTTTGCTGATCCAGGCGGATATGAAGTTGCGCAATAAAGGATATGTTCTGAAATAAAAATAAAGTTACAACATCATTGCTATGCAGCACCTGCCGGCTGATCCATAGAGCTGCGCACACATACAAAAGCACACATGCACACTAACCCCAAGCAGATGGTGGAGTCCGACCTGACAATATTAAAATATCCTAGCGGCACCGATGGTAAAGAAGACATCACTGTGACATGCACCCACCTGCAGAATAACAGGGACAGGTGGACCTATGTAACCAGTTGTTTGATTCCGAGCTACCACTCCCTTGTGTGGAGGACACATCCGTCCACATACCCTTACACCACCTCCTCAGATACGAGCTCATACAAAACACATTAATACTCATTTCTCCCTGAAGAGTTATATTTAAACTGCTGGAGAGGAATCTTGCTCCCCACAGAGGTCTGTTTAATCTCTAACATCTCTCTGCTCTAAACCCTAACTGGCCTATTTCTGAACTCTACACTCCACACACACACACACACACACACACACACACACACACACACACACACACACACACACACACACACACACACACACACACACATTATTGGATCAACTCAAACAGAACTACACAGACACACGTTCAAAACCAATAGACAGAGTTAACATGGTTTCTAGGGATCATCCTTTGACCATAACTGTAACAACCTGCTGTGGTGCAGCAATGCTGTAAAACGCATGAAGGCATGAAGGCATGCAGCATGGAATCAGTTTAAGTAAATGAATCCCTGCAGCATGAATACTCTTTGGAGGCAGTGTGTTTAACCAGCCCATTTCTTCTCTCTCTCTCTCTCTCTCTCTCTCTCTCTCTCTCTCTCCCCCCCTCTCCTCCTCTCCCTCTCTCTTTCTCCCTCCCCCTTTCCTCCCTCTCTCTCTTCTCCCTCCCTTCTTTTCCTTCTT
>CAAKHD010000574.1:83021-100893 GCA_901007705.1 Fistularia tabacaria
CCTCCCTTTTCCCCCCCCCCCCCCCCCCCCCCCCACACACACACACTTGAATGCTTCCCTCACACAGCACAGTCTGGAAACTCCACATTTGTTTAGCAACCATTTTGCATGATACTCTTAAAGGGGTAACCCACACATGAGCTTTCTATCTCCAGGGATAAGCACAATGTGTACAAAGTGCACTACACACTAATGCCGCTTCCCATTTGATGATCCCTAACGAATGGCATCGTGCAAGCCGGAATGCGCAGCAGTGCACAGATGTTGCAGAGCCTCTGTCACCACTGGAATTCACTGCTCTATATTACAGTTGGAAGACGGGGTATATTCGGGGCTTTGATCGACAGGTTGCCCAGCCAACACACACTTTGTAAATGCTGATTTTACCACCGTTCCACCCAGGCCCCATCATTTTCTGATCTTCTGTTCTGCAGCAGTCAAGGTAGCACTGGCTTCAGACTACTCATATATGTTATATACCACAATCTCTCTCAGCTAACAGCAGAGGATGGATCCTTTGTCCATCCATCAGTTGCGGTCCGGACTGGAATATCTCAATAAGCCCCGGGACGGAGAGATGTGGAATTCTGCATGCTTGCCCACAATATGATAGCTTTTTCCTCCAGTGCAACTGTGAGGTTAAGTGTTGAGGCTATGCCGCTTTGATTGTCATCAAGAATTTTTTCATTCGTTACGAAGCTCTTGATTTCCATCTAGTCATACACTCAGCTTCATGACATTCCCTTAACATCCTACATAGGAGATTATTCAAAGTATGATAAAAACTTTTATATTCAAAACCGCCCATTTATTTCTTATTTATCATACATATTTAGTACTTTATCTTCACATGATGAACATTAAAATGCTGTCAAAGTAAAGTCCATCCTCGAGTATTCAAACAAATTTCTGCACCAAGAAGAAATTACACACCAACACTATCAAATGATTCAGAAATTCCAGCATTTATATGTTGACAGCCTACGTATAACCATATGTGGTGGATAAAAAGCTTGGAAGCTGGTAAAAAATGACAGATGGGAAAATGAATTTGTATCTTTATTGTAGTGAAAGATTGTAGTGTCATTTCAGCAGTCACTGGTCAAAATACAGGTTAAAAGGTGTAAGCTAGATGATAATATTTTTTTGACTGATACAATGGTGGCTAAATATTTAGCAGTCAAAACTCATGAAAAATGATTTAACTTGAAGACGAATTGCTGAACAATGCAAAATTGTCATGTTGAGCATGGCTGTGGATTCAGCTGTGTGATGCAGCTGTGATTTAACACCAGGGGAGAGTGGAGGTCCCTGTTTTTAAGTGAGGATTGACACTAGATCCGCTGATAGAAACACTGTCTGCTAATGTGTATTACTTTAACCACTGAGCTTTTTGACCGATTGGGAAAATCCAAAAGATTTAACTTTTTCTGTAAGGATGAGGAAACAATGCACCAACCTGAACTTAACTTCTGCTTTCCCAAAAAGCTGAAGGTGACAACTCTGCAGTGTCTTGTCTGTTCAATTAAATAAATGCTAGAAATTCAGATCAAAAGCGCAATCAAACACAGGGATGAAGAACATTTTCCTACCCTGTTTGGCTTGTTTGAATAAGTTGAAATAGTAAATGATTTAACAATTATCCAAACTGACGATGCATTTTATGTTGCACAGCTAATCAATTCAATTGCTCCAGTGCTGCTATTCGCTGATGCTTGATGAGTCTCTGGAAGCTGTTTATAAGCTAAACAGCTTCTTTCCACTCGTGTGGATTAGTAAGGAGGGGGGGAGAGCTGCGACACAGAAGATGAAGAGCGGACAGGAGACGCAAGTCATTTGTGGCCCTGAGGACGGACCAGGAGGACAACGGGGAGGGAGTGTGAGCACGGCTATGGGATGAGATCATTGGGGGCCGGGGAGTGATTGTGGTGAGTGTACCACCCTGAGAGGGACCAGGTGCTACAGTAAATCACCCTGGATACGGTAACCATGGAAACCTTAAAGACACACATGCAGACGAAAAGAGGCAATGTCTGGGAGTATGTGTGAGAATGCCTCATAGAACTATTGTTTTTTTTTTAAAACAGAAGAGGATGTGAGGTTGTGTGTGTGTGTGTGTGTGTGTGTGTGTGTGTGTGTGTGTGTGTGTGTGTGTGTGTGTGTGTGTGTTTGTGTTTGTGTGTGTGTGTGTATGTGTCTGTATACATCGAGTAATATACAGAGCTCGTAACCGGAAATCGTAACACAAATAGGTGGAGAGGAAATCAAACACTGTGTTTGTTCTCCTGTGTGTGTGTATGTGTGTGTGTGTGTGTGTGTGTGTGTGCGCATTTGTGAGAGCAGAGCTTGGCCCTGGTGAGAGATCGGGCTCTTCCTGGAGAATTCCTGACTGGAGGGTTTGAATTATTCACAGTTGCGATTGGTGCTATTACACGGCTGTTAAGGGAGGTAAAGATACGTCCATCCGTCCATCCCCGCATCTGTTTGCCTACCTCCCTCCCTCTCTTTCTGTCTCCTTCTCTCTCTCTCTACAAGAGTGAACTGTATTTTTGCCACCCTCTCAACAACGCTTCTTTTCCTAATCACCTTCTCCTGCTTTCCTTTCACTCATTTATCTCCATTTTACTCAAGTCCCTCCCTGATTTTCTATCTCTTCTCAGATCCCTGGGCCACTCCTCTGCCCTCCCTCCTTCTCCGTTCACCATGCGACTTCATCCATCTTCCCCTATTGCTTCCTCCTTTGTTAACCCCAGGGGTTGATCCTTCCTCTCCCCGCCTGCCTCATTCGCCGCTGGCGCTCCTCACGCCTCCACTCATTTCACCCGCGCCGTGTTTGTTTTTCTACCTGTTTCACATTTTCTTTTTCTACATCCATGCTCATCCATCTTTATTTTCGGCTGTTGCTCATTTAACGCCGGGATCCGTCCCAGTGCTCGGCACCAATCATTCTACTTCTCCCTCAGCCCTTCACCGTTTACCCTATTCCTTTTTTTTTTGCTTCCTCCTTTTCCCTTCCACGACTGTCCATGTAACCTCCACCTCTCTTTGTCTCTCCCTTCATCTCCCTCTCTAAATCTGTTTCTGCCTCTGTCATAGCCCCCTCATTATGCCTTCTCCTCCACTCCCTCTCTCCAGAGAAGCCATTAGGTGCTGCTGTAAGGCTATCACTCTTTTGCTCTCTCCCTCTTTTTCTCTCTCTGCCGTAGTCTCAGGGCAATAGCTGCCCCCCTCCCACCTCCTCCCCTTGCCATTTCTCCTCAGTTTCTCCATCTCTCTCTTCCTCTCTTTCTTCAGGCAGTTTTCTCTCCTTCTTTTCCCTCACTCCTCCTCACATCTTCGCATCACCCGACACCCCTCCACTTCAGTCCTCCGCACTGTCCCTCCATCTTGATTTTTTTTCCAGCTCTTTGACTGCCCCCCCCTCCTTCCTTCCTAACATGTTCCAGTCAGATAGACAAAATACACAGTACTGACAAACCTATGGCTCTATCATGGACGGCTGCTACCCACAAACAGATAAGAAGACACTTTACATGTATAAATAATACAGCTTAATGCATGTCGGGCTTGGGATGTGACCAACAGTCATATTATATTTGCAGTTAAATGTTCTACTTGATCAACATTTTCATCAAAAAAGATGAGAAAATAGCAAAAAAAGGAATAAAATTAGTGTGTACATCAAAATGTTGGCCACATTAAGTGATTTCTTTGAGTTGAACCAAACACATAAGCACCCATTTGAACTTAAGTGCAAGATTATCATTGCATTTTGTCCTCAACTTCTGTTGCAGTTCACACTCACAAGGTCGTTTTAAACTAGGGAGCCTTTCGCGATTTGCCATGAAAAAAATGTTTGGTTACCTTTTTGACCAACAAATCTGTTTGCCTAAAATTGTTCTGAAGCTGTGGATTAACAGTAAGAAGAAGAAAGAGACATGAAACTAGTGACCTGTGGTTATTCTCTAAACGCCTCTAGGAACACATTTTCTCTCTGGTGGGTATTTGCTCTGAAAAAGGGATATAATGATGAATAAATCCAATTTTCTTATCTCCTTATTGTATTAGAGGCAAACATTCACAAATCGGTCTGGGCACACACGCACGCAAACGAAGACACACAAGAGCTATCTACAGTGCACAACCTCCCTTTATTTTCCTTTTGTCTTCTACATTTTGCTGCCTCTCTACACGCTGCACCTTCAGCTATCTCCATCGCCCCCGACTCTGCCCATCTTTGTATGCCATTAATCTTTCTCCTTCTCCTTTACCTTTCCCTCTCTAATGCAAGAGAGAAAGAGCAAGCGAGAGTGAGACATTTGGAGGGAGAATGACCATTATCTAAGCCAGCATCTCCAATAATTCCACGGCAACCTATTATCCACAATAGAGCCAAAATGGCCATTGGTAATATGATGAAATCTCTCGTAAAAAGTAGAAATGGGTCTAAAAGCGTCAGAGTGTAGAAATACCTCCATTCCTCAGCTGCTTTATCACATTATTGCATTCTACTCATCTTCCTCTCCGTCTCCCTCCCTCCCACATTTGGTGCATTATTGTGTCTTTCTTTAAATTCTCCATATTTCCCTCGGTTAGTCTCTTTCTGGCTGTTTGTTTGGTGATACCCCTCCCTTCATCAATCACACATTCTCTTCTTCTGGATTGCTTTCTTTGTGTTTCACCTTCTATCTCTTTATCTCTCACTCTTTCTCTTCAGCTGCCATTCGATAAGCGTGTCAGATAACGCTGCCTTCCAAAAGGTAGAAAATGGAAACATTCCATTAAACTAAGTGTCGGTCTCAGTCCCTAATGCAGCTTAGCCCAACAAATCCAACACATCCACGCTGGTTTGTCTCGATGAAACTGTACAACAAACACAAGTTAGGAAGGACCTACTGATTAATAGTATACAGCAAAAAGGGAGGAAAAACAATTTGCTGTCATTGCTAACAGCTGCCGCCGGTGGAGAAAAGGGTTTCAGATTGTGTGTGTGTGTGCGTGTGTGTATATGTGTGCATGTGTGTGGGTGTGTGTGTGTCGGTGTGTGTGTGAGAGAGAGAGAGAAAGGACCAGAAAAATACTGACACCCTCCCTCTCGTTCCTCCCCTCCTCCACTGCGTTGTCCCCAGGGAGTTGCAGAGGTGATGTATAGACCCTCTCCTGATCGCACGACTCAGCAGAACAGATGGACAGGAAGAGGTGTACAGTGAAGAAGAGAACAAAAGGGCTACGTGACTGCGCGTGTCTCTGTAGGTGTGTCAATGCTAGCATAGAATATAATGCATAGCTTCCTCAAAAACCTGGACTCCAAAGTGCTTCTGGCTTAAAGAGCCAACCGCGGCTGGAGATGATAGCCATATATGGCAATAAAAACATGACCATCAGCTTGTCAGGTCATATCTGTCCTGGTTGACGCACTGACTGGGTCTGCATGCTGGGGGTAAAATGCTCAAAAGTTTGGGCCTCTTGAAGTCCTCAGTTCTAACACGCTGAGTGAATGTTTAATTGCGATTGTTTTAGAGCACTGCTGTGTAGTACACTGCAGCTAAGTCGAGCAGCCATCTGCATACATTTTGAAAGCCATTTGATGGCCTATTCGACACTGATATTAGTAGGAACATTTGCATAACTTAATAGTGGAGATAATTCAGGTGGAAAGACATCTTCTGTTCTTACATCCGAGGTGCATGGATGCGACATGGGCAGCACTTCCTGGTGTAAACAGGAAGTAGGCTGCATCTGTAGTCTGCTGCTTTGTTAAACAAAATATGGCTTTTGCGTCCCGTTGCAATCCAAAAGCCTTGGCTGTATAAAATCCCACATCAGTTGCACTGAGGTACAAATGCCCACCTACTGTATCTGCATCAGATACAGTGTTGAGCTTGCACAGAACCAGGCTTTATAAAACGGTCAAATCTTTCATTTTAGGGTTTGAAAACATTCTTGTATCAGTAACAGTAGTGTGACTTTTACTTTGAAAATGTACTATCGCGGATCTAGCCTTTGATAAAGGACACAAGAACATTTCCAGCAATGTGGCCAGTCTTTGACAGATTGTGGCATGAACTTGCTTACGAGACTATTAGGCTTATAGCAGGCTAATTTTCTAATTCAGTGGTCGCTGAGTGATGTTACCTTTCATTTGGATTCAGTCTTCTGGCGAGCGAATCAAAGTCCAACGCTCACAGTCCTTGTTGCTGCCCTCTCAAGAGAAAACTCTCTGTAGTTACTTTGATAAAGGAATGATCATCCGGTTGCCACATCAGAGCTTTAAGTTGCGTAGTGGTCACAATGGATAATTGGGGCCCGTCAAAACCAAGGTGATGAACTAAAAGAGAATTAAACAATGGTAGGAAATGCGGATCTGAGGGATAATTTTCTGGATATTCCTCAGTAGTAAAAAAAACAACAAAAAACACTTGATTACAAACAGACCTCTGACCCGTCATAGACAGAAAATGTGTAAAAAATGAAAATGTTTTACAAAATGAAAATAGGCTTAGAACACACGGGGCACTGCGTGTACGTGCGTTTGTGGGAGCAAAACACAAAGTATAGACAGAATGATGCAGCGCTGCGCATCAAAGAGCACCCATCTGTTCCTTGAGCGTCTACCTTTATGGATAACAGCAGACCTTTTGCTGTAGTCTGGTTGGCACTCCGTGTTAGCGAAGCTGCTAACACCGATTAAACCGGGGATGCTCTTGATGCGAAACCGAGCCGTGAAGAACCAATTACCTACGTAGCGGCCAGGGACCCTTCCTCCCTCCACCCTTATCATTTTTACAAAACAAGAGTAATCCAGAAGTGGTTAAGAGGGAGGGGGCCACGTGAAGGGTGGGTGGAGGAATGACACAAGGAGAGATGGAGGGAGAGCTGTTGATAAAAGAAGAAGAAAAACAGTCACCCTGAAGAGATGAAGAGAAAGGGCAGGGGGAGGTGGAACGGGGGGAGGGATATATAGGGGAAATGGTTTTTGAAGGAGTGGACTGTCGGCCAACCTAGATAGATGTGTAAACAAACACTGGCTATAGGGAGAAGTGAGTTAGCCGGGGGGGAGAGGGAGGGAGAGAGAGAGAGAAAGATGGCAGCAGAATGTAAGTAAAGCACTGAGAGAGAAAACAAGCTCGCCTATGTGTTTAAGTCAACAATGGCAACCTTAATCGAGAGAAAGGTGCGGGGGCGGGAAAACACTCCACAGGGAGAGAGCAGACAGATGTAGAGGGGGAAACAAGCATGGTGACGTGGGGAACAAGGAAGAAAGAGAAGGAATGATTCTTTGAGTGATGAGAGCAATAGATAACAAGCAAAAGAAAGTGATCGAGTGTGAAGGCATGCGCTTCCTACAGCTCGGCGATGAGTCCGCTGTTGACAGGAGAGGAAGTAAGGAGAAGTGGGCGGAGCGGGATGGGGTGATGGGAATTAAACGACAAGAAGAAAAACTAATTATTCTGTGATTCTGCTAATTAGCTCTGGCTTTACTGACAAGCTCTGCACCGCAGCAGACGTTTACTGAAGGATTCACACTACCCTGATGGCCCATGTGGGTGGGACCGCAGGGAGGAGGGAGGGATGGAGGGATGGAAAGATAGCAGGAAGGAGAGGTGAGAAGGAGAAGATGGGGCGGTGATGGAGGTAGTCAAGTGTGTGTGGGGGGGGGTGCTGGGAGAAAGATGTATGAAGATGGACGGGAGGAAAGAGGAAGAAGGGATGGGGGTCTGACATTTATGAGAAACCATACACGACAGAAGGAAAACCCCGAGGAGGACCAACTCGGGATGTGTGTTTACCCGTGCAGTGAGTGGCTTTAACAAAAACCAACAACTAAAACGCCTCATTTAGGCTCCCGCCACTGCAGACAATGCACACACCGACACGTCGCAGAGAGGGGAGCCGTCGCCGACCGCTCTCTAACAGACAGAGTCGGTGGGCGGATGTGAGGGTTATGGAAGAATGATTTCCCACAAACTTATGACGCTTCCCTTTGGACTATTGGGTATAATTTAGGCTGAAGTTTAGCCAACGAAGTGTCAATAATTAATCCAAAAAGAGAATTTAATTGGATCTACTTATTGTGTTAATTTTTTGTGCCACATATTCTTGTCAAAGTGGGGCTTTTTTTCTCCTTCAGTTCTAATAACTCAATTCCATTTGTTTCTGCTGCAATGCTTTTTCACCATAACGTGGTAGCAATGACCGCAGCTGCAGATTTTGCGAGGAAACTACATGATTCTTGGATTCTTGACTCCGAACTGAAGCACACCAAGAGATTTATGGCTATTTAAAAAGTACAACACTTTCAATGTGAAGCTGCAGCAGCGGGAAATGCTCAGTTCTCATTAACAGTACATGAATGCAACCTGTGAATCCCACCACGACACCCCGCACGTGCAGTCTGTCATACAAGCTTGTTCATCAGTGGGTGATCTGTCTCAGTTTCTAATCACCAGTGTTTAATCTCATTCTCCATTTGGGCTTAATAAAAAGATTCCACATCACTCATTGAAGTCAGAGTAGACCTCTTCCCCCACTGATTTCCAACTTCCATAATTTTATAAAGGGAATTTATGCGCGTTTGATGACCTCCAGTGATACTGGAATTACTAAAATGAAAAAACAAAACAAAAAACAAGACATTAAAGACTAGACAACCAATTGGGAACAAGTTAATAATTTTCCCAGTTCACAGTAACTTGTACAAAAATGTTAGAAATCCATTTTGGCGAGATGATGCTCCAAACTCCTCGTAAAAAGAATAACGCCTCAATAAAACCCTTATCCCAGGTCATGATTATCAACACTTGTCCATATTTGGCCTTTGTACGCATGTTTTCTTGAAGCAAATGTACCATAAAGCCCCCTCCACATTAGTATGTGAGATAAAGACACATGTCAACTGTGGAAAAAGTAGAATGCTCATTTATAGCCACTGCGATTTCACTCTGGCAGTGAGGTATGCCACGTGCCGGGAGCGTGGCACTCTGCAAAGTATTAGTTTACTGATCACATTTACACAATCGCACACGTGCGGCAGCTAATGGGCACTGGTGGATCTGAGCACGAGTGAAGGGGGCGACATGAAAGAGAGGGGTTAAGTCGCAGAGTATGAAGGGATTTAGGCCTCAAACGGTGAAGGAAGAGTGGAGGGAGAGAACGGAGGGGGGGGGCATTGAATGAGTCATTGAGTGTGCAAGTGTTTCGCTTTGCCATATTGGTTAGTGAGTGATAAAGAATTCTGCAGGGAGCAACGCTGAAGCTAATGCTAACAGTACTCCAGTAACATCTCTGTCTCTTCAACTGCTTCGTCTGCCTCTGGTCTCCAGCTCTCTATGAACCTCGTGTGTGTCGGAGGAGGGGAAGAACTAGCCTTGGAAAAGAAATGGTGACACTGTAGCTGCTTTCTCTTTTTCCAGCCTATGACTCTCCAATCTTATTCCCATAGTGATGCATAATAGATGCTTTGCTAACCAGACGAGATATCCCAGATTGTTGATTCCATGTATTGATAAGTTGCACTTTTCCATCTGTCTGCATGCAGACACCTGTATGCATGTACGTGTGTGCGTATATGTATGCATTTGTCCGGGGAGACAAATGTTATGCCTCCAGTTTCTGAAGCATGGAAATCAATGACAACACAGACCTCCCGTGCTCGAAAACAAATTATTGTGATGCAAGCACAAATGTGTGTATGTGTATGTGTCAGTGTACCTATGAATGTTTGGAGTAGCTTGTTAGTGCATACTTGTATGTCCTCTTCATTCCCACAACAAAGAGGGATTACATTGTGATTCACTCAAATATGCTCACTTGTTTGCTAATCTTTGTTTCAGACGGTGTGTTCTTGACGTGGAGGTGATAATCAGTGGCGGTTAATGGCACCTGAGGTGGACTAATGTGTAAGGCTCTTTCAGACAGTAGAGGGCCATTTGTGCTGTGGCTGCTGGGATTGATTTGGGTCGGGTAGGAGCGGCATATTGTAGCGTCGTTAGCCTTGCTCATTGACCATATGGAGATCAATACTTAGAGCGGCTCGAGGATGGTCAGAAACACACACATGTTCTGGGCGTGAAGAAACACACGCACACTTACACGAGTTGAGCACACAAGCATTCTTCAATAGGCAAACATGAAAGCAAAAGAAAAAAACACACCCTCACATCCACAAACAGCCTGTGGTCCAAATAATGTTAATGATTCAACCATTAGGAGGGAAGCATGAATCAGTGGTAATGGCTACCAGTCAGGGACTGTATTGATAAATTGTTACACAAGCACATACGCACATCGACACACGATCAACATGGCATGGCACGAAATACAATTAGAGCCATAAATCTAAAAAACCTCAGAACCTGTCTGAGGGTTGTACATCTGCCTAAAGCATGATGGGGGGGGGAACAAGGATGTAATGTTCTGCCACTAAGTCGTTTATGTTCCAAATCGACCAGGATCCATACTGCAGATGGCTGTTGACAGTAGAATACTGCAGCTTTCTTAATTTATGTTTATCTATCTTCAGGAGTTAAAAAAGCAAGCAGTTTAAAGAATAAAAGAAGGGGTGGCACAACAAGCAGCCAGGCTTTGCAGAACCCTTAACCACACACACCGGACTGTGTGCTTTGAGACAGAATTTTACGAGTGGCACCTGTCTTCCTGGTTGATAACCAGGAAGTTCCTTATACATATGAGCGTTACAATTTCCCAATACTATATTTTCACGAGAGCTTAATACGCGTGTTGGCAATCTTTGGATAGAAAAGCACAAGTTTAAAAAAGACAACAGTGATGACAAGTGGGGCTGGGAAGAGTAGGATTTCTGAAAATGACATTCTGGAGAGTCATGTTGACAGATTAAAAAAAAAATGGACTCCTGCAGAAATTAGGTGTCTCACACACAGCCATGCCAGATGAAAACTGGCTTAGGGAGGGGGGGTACAGAGTTACATGAGCATTTAGGGCCAGTACTCCCTGAAAGGGTTCAAGCAGGTTGGAATGGGTGGAGAAAAGTTTCAGGGGTTCTTTGTGATAGAAGAATTTCATCTAGAGTGACAGGAAAGGTTTACTAAACAGTGGTGAGACCAGCGATGCTGTAAGGTTTGGAGACACTGGCCCTGAACAAAAGTCAGGAGGCAGAGCTAGAGGTAGATGAGGTTCAGAAATGAAGATGTTGAGATTCTCTTTGGGAGTGACGAGGATGGATAGGATCAGGAATGAGTCCATCAGAGGGACAGCACATGTAAGTTGTTTTGGAGAGAAGGTCAGAGAAGCCAGACTGAGATGGTTCTGTCATGTACAGAGGAGGGAGAGGGACTATATTGGTAGACGGATGCTGGAATTGGAGATGCCAGGCAGGAGGTCAAGAGGAAGACCGAAGAGAAGATTTATGTACGCAGTGAGAGAGGATATGAAGGTAGTTGGCGTGAGAGAGGAGGATACAGAGAATAGGGTTAGATGGAGAAGGTTGATTCGCTGTGGCGACCCCTGAAAGGGAAAAGCCGAAAGGAAAAGAAGAAGAAGACACCCTGAACACTCAAGACATGCTTTAGAGCTTTGGCTATTTCAGTCTCATCTGCAAAGAGTGAGAAAAGGAGGAACGGGAGGGGACCAGGAGGAAGAATGGAAACTAAGGCTCTATATTTAGCCTGATGCGACATTCCACAGAAGAATAATGCTGTTTCCTCCTGCTGCTGGAGGAGGACCGAGGTGGGGAACAGATTCTGCAGGAATGATGATGATCCCAAAGTTTTACAAGTCCTTGACTTCATGGCAAAAATGAATCCCGTCAAGACAATAGGATCCCGGTGAAAGTTTAAAGAAAACAATGATGCAGTGCTTAAAGTTTCCGCTTGGTGGCTTGCTGGTGTATGCAGCCGTTTTCTGAGCCTGAGCACTCAGAATCTATCATGTGATTTTCTGCCCATCCTCATATCCCTGACCTTCCGCCGGGGGAACAAGAACGGGAGGTGGGGGGGAGGTGTAAGCGAGAGGGAGGCTAGTGAGTAGAACAGGCAGGAAGGAAAGAAAGGAAAGGATTAGAGGGAGCAGAGGATAAGGAATGAAATTAAGAGAGAATAAAGACATAGTCCCGCCCCATACGGCATGCTAACATGGTTGGAAACACACACGTAACGAATGATTGATGGTTTTGTTCTGCAAGGTTTCTGTGTGGTGCACGATTGGACCGCTCGGCAGGCTGCTGCTTGCCTTATTGTTATTTCAAACGATGATGAGAACATCTGGCCAGAAGAGCAATAGATAAATATTACTGATTGCCAGCACACTTACGCTGATGCAATTAATTTTTATGGCTGTCATCAAAATTAATGTGAACATATGAAATCAACAGAAGTAAAATGCACAGTAAGGAAACTGTTTGCCAAAAAACAAAAACATACAAAGAAAAATTTTTAAAAACTTCTACTGATAGAGCTTTGTAGGACCGCAGCTACCCACCATTTCCTTGAATGATTTAAAGATGTCAAATACTGAAACATATCCATTATTGCCCAATATGATCCCTTTAGACACAAGCGAAAATAAAACATTCAGTTAATCACCCCGCATAACAAAGTAAGCATTCAGATGTTGAGGTGAGATGTTGACAGCTGCTCACCATCACTTCGGAGGACTGATAATACTCTAGCGCCTGTGTTTTAAGTGAAGCCATGGATGCAGGAAGTACCCATCTTACCTTAGCTTAAAGATCTGAAGCAAGAATATTCATAACAACCTTTCCCCTCAGGGTCATTCATCCAGTGCCTGACTGAATTGTTGCACAAAAAGAGAAGGTAGATGTACAGATGTATTTCAAAAGTATTTCAAAAAATTGTATTTGCTATTGCAGACAACAAAGATATAGCTTTAACAGGTTAATAGGCACCCTGCCTATTTGATGCTCGGTGAGAATAACTGGTGTGGAGCTACATCGGCTCACCTTTAAGTCACGCGTCTTTCATGTAATTGAAGTTAAACAGTGTTGGAAGACAGCCACGGCTCTTTGAATAAATTGTGGGCAATAGGGTTGTGGTTGTTTTGCGTGTCTTGACTCGTAACTTCCTTTGACATCCAACGCGTTTCACGACATAGCTTTATCTGGGCTTTTAATTGGTATTGCACGCGTACGCACACACACATGCACCGTGTCTTCCTCTAATTTTTTTATCAGGTTTGGGGGCTCTACACAGCTTTGTGTTTCACACATCTGTCTGTGTACAAATGAGATACAAGTTGATAATAAGTATACTTTAAAGTTTTTGCAAGTGTTTTTTTTTGGTGTTTTTTGTGGCCAGCTAGCTATTTTCCATATTGTTTAGTTAGTGCAATCAGAGCTGTCAATAAGGTCTAAAAATGATTTTTGAGTTATATCGCAATGCACAGTGTATATATTGAGCTCTCTGAAGCACTGCAATAATTGCAGTACATCTCGAGAGTGTTAAGAGAAATATAATGGGTTCAATTAAAAAAATATATAATTTATTCAAAAATGCAGCTGCACATATGCTACAGACTGAATTTTTAGAAGCAACATTTTACTCAGATTAAATAACATTTCTTTTTGAAGAAAGACAGACAGTGATTTAAATAGTATCCAAAACAATATGAAGGAAATGGACAGTTGATATTAAGCAGTGTATGTATAAATTTAATGATTTTTCTAAAATTTGTTGTGATCAACAATGAACCAAGCTTGAATTAAGGGTTGGGGCTGGTGTGAAAAAGGGGGCAGTATTTTTCATAAGTTTACTTTCTCTTGCCGACTCATTTCCTAGCTGGAGACCATCAAGTTTGAAAAGACTAGAGAGACATCTTGCTGTTCCTTCATTGATGGATGATTGATGTTCAAATCTGTAAATATCCTACATCCTAAGTTGCAATGTCACATTATTTGTGGTTCCTAAATGATGGGTGAAAATATACACTTTGATGAATCCAAGTCTGGAATTAGTTTCTCTCCTTGATGACGTTTCACCTCTTATCTAAGAAGCCTTCTCAGATCAACTGACGAAGAAATACCGTTATCACTCATTCAACTGAAAAGGCATCTTGGATGAGAGGTGAAATGTCTCCAAGGAGCGAAGCTAAGTCCAGTTGCCATGATAACATTAGACAAGGACTGACTATGACCTGGATGTACAGACATGTATGACTTGATGATTTCTTTACTTTATATCTGTTACAAGAAGAGAGTCATGGCAAAGGCCAGAGAAACAGAGCAAAATTTTCATTTACAATGAATTTTAAAATCAACAGAAATATTTTTGCTGGACGTTTCACATAATAACCATTTATTACATCCGGTTTCTTTAAATAGTTGTGAAATTCATTGAAAACATATTTCAGGGCATATCATGTTGTGTTCAAGGGAGTCCTCAACAACTGGGTTCCAATAAGATATAGTGTAGATGTTGAAATGTATCAAAAACAAGAAGCAAATACAAGAAAAACTCTAAAAAAGGAGAGAGAGGCAAAAAGACAATGATACTATCGAAAACACGTAGCAACCGTGACAGCAACAAAAACTCTTTACATTCAATAGCACTTTTAGACTCAGACATCCACACTCCAGTCTGAGAATGATAAGAATCATTTGTTCGCAGATGGGGAAATAAGAAGAGTTATAAAAGTTTTATAAAAGACATGTGCAACTGATCCTAAAATAAAGGGAGCATTTTCGAACAGCTGGAAACAAGAAATGGACAGAAAATTTTTGGTTAGATTATTCCAATCACAGAGAGCTTTAAACATCAAGGCATTTTTACTTAACAGTCTGCTGGAAAAGAAAAAAAAGTGGTACTGAATGTCCCAACTGATAATTAGTAGATGAAGAAAAAGGTACCATAAACAGTTTTAAATAGAGGATAATTGAAATGAATACATTTAAAAATAGACTGCACCAGTGCCGCTGTCTTCTTATGATAGGAGAGAGCAAGTTAATGGTCTCATTCATTGTGCAATGATGAGAAGTAAAAAGAGATTCTGGGGGAAAAAAAACCCAATAAAAAACAAAACTGCAGACTGTTAGTAACAATATTAAGACAAGAGGAACACTTTTGGGTGCAATATGTTTGAGAAAATCAAAACAAGCTATTGTAGGGAAAGGAGACAAGGCAAGTTATTTTTCCACTAGTAAAGAGGCGATCAGAAACAGAGGCAGTTTCCGAAAAAAGTAAATTATTTACTTGACAATATGATCTCCTTTAAAAGAGCGTCAGAGTGTCACTTGGGCCCAGTTATTATACCTCTCTAACTCTTTAGTTGCCATCAACATAGGGAAAAATCTTGGATTTGGATTCAATGCTTTGTCGGCCCTGATAGTTTTATGTGTAATGTATCAATACAATACAGTAAAGCTGATACAGTCTTTATTATATTTAAGTGTATTTTCACTGAGGTGAAAAAAGGCAAAAAAAGCCACCTGGATCAATGGTGGTATGGTGATTGACAGAAATAGGAAAAATAAAAGTGGGCACATCTCTTTTTCTCTTGACTGTGTGTCTGGCATACTGTTTCCTGGTGCAAAGGTTAAGCATAGCAGAATGAGATTAATATGGTGGAAGGTAATGATGAACCAGATTGATGGCTTCTTCTAAAAACCTACCATGTAACTTACACAGGAGTTATCTTACAAGTCTGTAAAAAAACAAAACAATAAAAAAAACCTGAAACTCCCATTTATTCAGGGGAGTATGTTTGAGGCATCTTCTTTTCAGGAAAACCCTCCTGTATTTTATTTTTCCAAAACATAACTTTAGACTGATCTGCTGGCCACCATTGGGTTCCGTCAGAGTGTAAGGAGCTAAGGATATGGGAATTTAAACAATAACAAAGCTTAAGCATGTGATAGGGGAAAAAAAACGTTGTTTTACTTCTCGTCCCAGGCCGCTACTATTTTTTAGCTCATTGACAGTATTCTGTAAAGGGCTAAAACAAATTCACTTGGTAGAATCCATTTCTAAAAATCTGTGTGTTTAGGGAGTCAACATACATGAAACATAATAGAAAAAAAAGGAAATGACAGAGAAATAAGCAACCTTGTACAATTTCAGAAAAAGAAAACTGACTCATTTCAGAGGAATAACATTTAGAGAAGGAAACAAATGAAGGTGTTGCGGCACCAGAATGTGACATTCAAATCGCGTTGCAGCTCAGGTAATTACTCAGCTCGTGCATGGAAAACAGTAAACTGAAACTGTCTTTTAACTCCAGTACATTTTTTGTCAGATTCAACAAACACTTCCGCATGGTCCACTAGTAGGCTGTTTTGCTGGCATAGAAAAGAATTTGGTGTTTCAATCCCAACCCAGGCTGTCCAGCTTGGATACGAACTATGGCTTGTCCTGAGCAACATAACACAGACTGTGGTCCAGTTTTAGGACAATGAGCTGAGTGAGCTACTGGTCCGGAATCTCTCAAGCTGGACAACAGAAAGTGCACAGTGATTTTCCTCAGAGACGAAAATGACATCTGAGTGGCTGGTCCATACCATCAGGCCCATGTGTTTCAATTGTAATTGCACAGGAAGAGATGAGGGGAACATCTGAGAACCCTGGTCTGCTTATAATAAGCCTGCGTTTCGAACAATTAATAGGTGCATCTTTACTATGTGTTATCAGTTATTTAAAGTATAAGAGTATTGGTGACCTCTTCATATTTGTGGACAAACAACCGTGCCTCTTTAACCTCCTCTCTCTGTCTTGCTTTTAAAGGGAAGAGCGATGGCACGGTCTGCCCATACAGAGGCCATGGAGAGATTTAGCTCCTTATCAATTGGACCAGACTGCCTGTCAGAGGAGCCCGAGACTGAGAGAAGGACTGATGAAAGATGGAAGCACGGACAAGATGGGGGGCTGCGATGGGCAAGGTCATGTTACTATGGAGATTTTATAGGGACATGACGTCCAAGGCAACTGTTGTGACTAACACCGACAGCACACGTCAAGGTCTCAAGTTCAGAGAGTAAAAGACTTACTGAAGGGTGGGACGGGACAAATAAAAGAAGTGGGAGAGAGTGATAGATGGAGGAGGAGACCGATTTGGTCTTTGCTGTGGTGGCGATGGGAGAGAGCGGAGAGCTCGTTGTGTGTGCCGCTGGAGCTCCGTCTGCCAGATTACAGAGTGACGTAGTGTTATCATTTCACTGATAGGAGCTCTGCCACAAGAGGAGGGGGAGTGTGGGGGGAGGGGGAGGGCGAGGGGGAGGGGTGACAAGTCTCATTGCTGGAAAAACGGTCTGATAGCCAAGAAAAAAGGGAGGGAGGGAGGGAAGGAAAAGGAAAAGTGAGGCATGGAGCAGAGATAGAGACATAGTGGCACACAAAGGAACAGAGCAGACACAAAGAGAGACAGGCATAGGGAAAGGAGGGCGAGGAAACGAGAGAGCAGCAGTGTGGGGAGGAAAGAGTGAAGCAGGGCAGGGTGCTTGAAAAGGGAGCTCTTTGTGTACAAGATGAGAGGGAGCGCAAAAGCTGGGTGAAAAGTTAAACGTGAGCAAGAAGGGCGGAGGGACAGAAAGACATTGAAAGGAAAGAGGAAAGGAGGGGGAAGAAAGAAAGACAAAGAAAGAGACAGAGGAAGAAAGAATGACATAATTAAAGTAAGAAATTCTAATGACTGGTGGGTCACAGGCAGTGTGTATGGTTGTTTGTTTGTGTGTGTGTGTGCGTGTATGTGTCCACATGGCAGCAGCAAGTAACATTTGCAAAGAGGCAGCTGTTCCATTAGCTACTGCCATTGTGCCTAATTACATCCTGGTCTCCTTAGACACACGCCTCCACACACACACACACACACACACACACACACACACACACACACACACACACACACACCAATCACACATCTGCCCCTCTGAGAAACAAAAAACATACCA
>CAAKHD010000574.1:103454-130324 GCA_901007705.1 Fistularia tabacaria
TGCATTCATGTATGCACATACGCTCTTATTCATTGTCCATATTTCCATCCCCCACAAAGATTTATGAGCTCAACCTGGGATATTGCTTTACACAAGAGGGAGAAACATATACCAACCATTTAACACACACACACACACACACACACACACACACACACACACACACACACACACACACACACACACACAGACCCACACAATGTCATAAAGCCATGCCTGCCATCCATGTCAAGGAGAAATGGAGTAGGAAAATAAATAGATGCACTAGTAGTAAGGCACCGCTCCGTTGAGCAGTGACTGGAATACCTAATGTACACGCACACACATACACGCGTACAAATGATTTATTTATTTTTTCCATTTATATTCAGCAATCAGCCGACAAAAACATGCAGCTGTGTGCCAGCTTGCCTTCTTGACCCCCTCCACCTCCCGTCTTTCCTTGTGTTTTTTAACTTACACACCTTCTTAATGCTGCTGAGCCTCCAATCACAGAGGTGCTAATGATAAACTCTGTGTAAACTGAGAGACTTTTGGTGAGCCGCATTCGTTGTAACACCCCAGCTTTGAAATGTGTGACCAATCAAAAACACAACGCTTGCTTACTGCTCGCTGATCTCTGCCGTGAATTAAAAGTGTGCTTAAATTCCATGAGATGTTTGGGTACCTTGTGAAGAATTCGTACTTTAGAGAAAAAAAGGATACCTGGTTTGAATAGCGTTTGTGGACAGGCATATATGTTAATCTTCTCCCATCAAACTCCAGAGGCGACAAACTATGCTCCATATGTTTTGATTAATAGCCTTTGCGGGCCAGACCTTCCTCAATGGTGGCTGCAAGATATATGGATAAGGTTTCTTATTTTTTTGCAATATTTCATTATGATGAGTGATACAGGATTTGGTCATTTCTCAGTACATTTCACTTTTATTCTATTACTTTTACCAGCCAAGATTTCCTTAAGTGTAACACCTATATTAATTATTGAAACTTTAAAACTTTGTGGAAAAAAAGAGGGGGTTCAGGTTTCTCTCTCACAAATGGAAAACTGCAGGCAACATTCTTCAATTACTTGACAGACCTTGAAACTGACTTGGAAAGAAAATCTAGAAATCCTAGAAAAGAATGAGAATATGAATATCTGACTCTATGTACCATGCAAGACCTTCCTGAGAGGGAAAAGCTAAAGCAAAACACTTCAACAACAGAATTCATATTTTCCATTATAAAATTTAATGTGATCATTTTAATAAGCTAAAATCAAAAAGCAGCTTTTGTGATGACGATTGCAAACATATAGGAGCTCTCATGTCTGGAGGAAGAGGAAAATCAGTAACAGCGGGAGATATCAGCAAGTTCAGTCTCAACCAATTAAAGTGGCAACTGTACAATTCCGGTCATCAGCCATTGGTATCATTAATCCTAATCCTTGCCGCTCCACAGGCATTCCATAAAATGGGAAGTTGAGTGATGTGAGATTATCTTTTGGCTACACTCGTCTATCTGCTTTATGTTGACTGTGTTCTCCTCATAAAACGCACGGTCAGCAGTCTGTGCCTGCTACATTTCTATTTCTGGATTGGAGGGTAACCTTGTGACACCGTCTGTGTGTGTATTTATGTGACGCTGCTGTGTCCAAAACAGGCAGAGAGAGACAGAAATGCCCTTGTGTGTGACGCAAAAAAACAGACGGCTGAGAGCCCAGGTGTCAAACGGTTCTTGAAGACCTATGGTGGCTCACTTCTGCTTTTGTCTACTAGGGTGAGGTGACTGTGTGCGTATGTGTGTGTGTGTGTGTGTGTGTGTGTGCGCGCTCTGGAAAAAAAAAAGGGAACACGTAACCTCTAATAGCGAAAAATAACCCTCTGAATCATATTGTCAGCGGGATGAGTAGCCTATAGTCATGTTCTACGATAATGAACATTGGGACATGAGCGATGGAGCAGTCATGTCATAATTTTTGAGGATCTTAAAACTATTTAGAAATAATTGTGGAAAGCCTATCTTCTTCACAGCTCTTTAAAAAAAAACAATCAGGAAATTACATTTAATTAAATACACCAGGAGACGATTATACAGCTCAATTTATGAATCCCTTCACTTGGTAGGTATTTTATTTTCAACGATGTTGGCAGGTATTTCATTTTTCTATGGCTCTTTCATGAATAGACAGCTTTCCAATGGTGTAATCAATACTGAAAACTTAGCATTTTTAGAAAAGGCTGAAGTACTTAATTTTAAAATTCCTACCAAGATATTCCTTTCTGTATTCAATGGATCCTGTGCTGTGGATGATGCTCAACTTAAGTGCAACTCCCCTCCCCTGCAGTTAGGTTGAAGTATGGTGTTTTTTGTTTTTTTTTAGTCCATCCACCGTATTGTTCCCCCCCAAAGAGACACACACACACACACACACACACACACACACACACACACACACACACACACACACACACACACACACACACACACACACACACACACACACACGTTGGGTGTTTAATAAAATGGCCATGGTACACTCCTAATTGCTGTTGTGCTACCTTTGCAGGTATCTCTTACCTGATTATATCTCATCATGTCAGCCACCTTCAAATCACAACCATACAGTCAAAATAGTAAGGAGTACAAGGTCATTTATCGCCGTCATAACAGAATTAAGGTCGTTCAACAGAACACAATAGAACCAAAACACTGCTAATGAGGTGGAAGTTCTGTTTTTGTTTTGTTTTGTGACTCATAGGGCACAAAATTTCTATTTGGGTGTTTATTTTCCTGTGATCTTGTTTTGCTGTGATACAATTTAAAATTATGCTATTCAAAAAGGAATGAGGAGTAACAATGAAAACCTAAGGTCCAGAAAATCCATCAACAGTCCAGATCATTCAAGGGGAAATTTATAGTTAGTGAGTGTCTACATTAAAAGTAGTTATTACTTCATGTACAGGTGTATTTCTTTAACGTTCCGTGCGTCAGCTGCTGTCCGAGGTGCTGATTCCGGGACGATAGGGGCTGCTTTGCAGCTGCCTAGAGGTGCTCACCGTCACCAGTGTGCCTACTGGCACGAAACCAGGGAAAACAATGATAGAATGCAATCCAGGCCGCTGAGGAGATTTGCTGTCTTTAATAGGTGTCTTTATTTAGGGAGCTTGGCAGTCAATTCTATGTTATGCTTGTTTAAACTACCATTTCTGGGAAACACCCTGCTGCTTTCTGTTAATTTGTGGTGGTCCCTGTGCTCATCTAAGACTTCAGCGCTGACACCAACTTGTTAGTGTACGTTGCTGCTTAATGCATCATTTTACAGGACATGGGAAACAAGTAATTATTTCCATCAAAAATGTGTAAAAATAGTGCTCCTCTTCCAATTCCATCAATCACATTGTACCATGTGTCCATCAGATAATATTATTCTCTTACAGAGAATCCTAAAGAATGCATTGGCAAATATATCACCATGTACGCTGTTAGGAAAGCGTACCAGGTTGCGATTTTGTAATGAAAAATAAAATAAAAATCATTTTTGTAATGCATGATTTCTCAGCTACCAACATCATTAGAGATGCTTGTTGTCTGTGACACCAGGTGACCAGTTTTAGTGTCAGAAATGGTTTGTGTCTAAATTCAGAGTCAAAGAAAAATGTCAGGATCGAATTAGGGACTTTCTTGTTGTGAGGCGGAATGCTCTCGTTGCTAACCAGAGCACCACTGTGACACATATTATCAATTGATTTCAATCATTACTTTCTATTCCAACACTGGGAGTCTACATCAAGCATATATTGCTATTTATTTGCACTTTGAGCTAAACAATAAAAAATTGAAACAATGTCTAACATCTTTCTGATACCAAACTGCATAATCTCATTGTCTAAGGCTACTCAAGGGTATCATGTGCCTAATTACTTCAACCTCTGTTTCTCTTATTACATTTTATACTTATATATTTCTATACATTTTATCAGCCCATTCTGAACACTTAGGTTCGGACTACAAGGCTTTTGGCCATCATGTCTGAGTCTAGTCAGTATTTTCCATGATGGGAGATGCAGTTTAGAAGCTACACTTACTGTGTAGTCCTTGCATTTGGTTGTATGTGGATATAGGTAACCATAAACTGGGTGGTCCGTATCACAGGAACAAACAGGTGCCATGTGGGAATAAAAAAACTTTCTTCTTAAAAAAGAGAAGATTCATCTAAATTCTAAACATCCATCTTCCGCTGCTTGTCTAGAAGAAGTTACATACAGTTATACATAGAGCACAACATGAGTGAAATTTTGACCACTGCATTTAACCCATCATGTATGAACCAGCTAAGGAACAGCTCCAGGGAAGCAGTTTGGGGTTCAGTGTCTTGCTCCGCTCCACTTCAACAGGCATGAAAAAAACGGGAATTTAACCAGGAATGTTCAGTTCCTAGGACAATCGGTGAGGTGCAGGGGCCACACCGCCCCTAGGGTGGGGCTGTGAGGGCAGCACAAGCAGGGACACCAACACTTCCCTCTCCCTGGCCACCTCATCCGGCTTTTCTGGGGGACACCTGAGGCATTCCTTGGGTAGCAGGCATTGTCCCTCCAGTGTGTTCAGGGTCTTGCCTAGGGTCTCTGTTGGGTTGGACATGTCCAGAATACCTCTCCAGGGAGTATCCAGGGGGTGCACTGACCGGATGCCCGAGCCACCTCATCTGGCTCCTTCAATTGGGAGGAGTTGCAGCTGTACTCTGAGCCCCTCCCAGATGGCCAAACTTCCCACCCCATCTCTAAGAGAGAGCCTGGACATGACGGACCGAGGCAGAGTCCATCTTACTGCTGACGCTTGACAGATGTGCCTGTCAATCTCCCGCCTATGTTTCCCTCTTTCATGAAGGGCCCAAGGTACTTGAACTCCTCCACTTGGGGTAGGATCTAATCCCCAACCTTGACCAACCCAGGAGAACACGGTTGGACCAAGGTGCAGAAAAATCCTTTATTTGTCAGGCTTCCCTCCTTTACACTGTATTTGGACGTTTGCAGAGAATGATTGCTCTGTTTATCTCTCTACTCTACACACCAATGCATTAGTCAGATGACATATCACCACTTAATGCAGTGGCAAAAAGTTCGATGTGTTCCAAAAGGTTATTTGACGGAACAGTAGAAAATGTAATCCTTGGTCAAAAAGGTGTTAATAATCCATCATCTTGTTTTACATTAAGGTTTTGCCCTCGAGGAACCTGTCCTTGTAAGCACAGCAGTGGAGGCTCCAACACACACAAACGTGTACCGATGTTGTTTACTGTACACACACACAGACACACAGGACGAAAGGACAGCATCCCTTCATGCGTGTACATGCATTGCATGCATGCACGCACACATTCACACACACATGTGTATGCTGTTAATGTTGCAGGTAAAGCTGTGCTATCTCAAGCAATTTGAACTTTGTGTGAGACTGGCAAACATCCCTGTGTGTAAGGTAAGCACATTTTCTGCCTTCTTACACACAAAAAAAGGAAAAAAATACAATAAAGAAGAGTTGGATGGAGCGGGGAGAGGGAAGGAAAGAAAGAGCACAAGAGATAGAATGAGGGAGCAAATGGAGAGATACTGGGAAGGACCATGTATTACTGCTTATGCTCTGCAAAAAAATATGGTGAATGAGAGCAGAAGGTCAGGAAACAGACTGGGGAAGGTGAAGTTTTCTTTTCTTAACCTGTCACTGGAACAGTGGCAGCACATGAGATACAGACTTTCATATTCATAGTCAGGCCCCAATTCACGTGACCATGTACCTGCATCTGGTACACACTCAGCTGCATCTTCTGAAGAAGAGCACAAAGTGAAGAATTGGCCAATGTTGTGTGCGGTCATGTACTGCAAGCAGTAAACAACTGAATCTACACCACTTTTGGATACTTATCACAAAAGGATGCTGTGCGGGAGTTCTGCACAAGAGGTTAAAAATGTCCAAAATTATTCTGCAAGGAACTTGCATGAATTAACAACTTGCAAAACAATAAAAGAAAACTAATATCGGTGTCCTCTAGTTCAACCAAAAGTGCATCCAACACATGAGCAACTTATTAACAAAGAGACGCATTTGTGCAGCTACTGTAAGTCATTGATTTTGAATAATTAATGCAAAACAGACCGAGTGATTAAAATGATTTTTGCTTTCAATGCTTTTCTTCAATGCCAATTCTTTAATGACCTGAGAGTGTAAGAAGTATCTGTCTCCATCTTTACTTTTCACCTGCAAATTTTGGTCAAGAAGGAGTTTTGCTGAAAATGTGCCTGATAAAGTCATCCACTCCTGCATCTGGTATCTATGCGACAGTGACAAATGCCTACAGTTGCAATCTTGAAACAAGCGCAGTGAAATATACAAAGTTGGGGAAAAATACATTGTCTGCAGCTAGATCAAACACGTTGGATTTTACCATCGGAAAGATCAGGTGACGGGACACGTGAGAGTGATGCCAGATGTAGTCAAACCAAGGCTACAAGTTCGAAGTGAATTATCTTTGGCGCACTGGAAATGCCTCACTGCTCTATGTGCGGTGGTGTTTTCCTCCCTCATCAGTTATAGCGCCTGGGTGAGTATGGCTCGTCCCAGAAGCGGTGTGACAGTGCATCCTTCCTGGCAAGGGTGTGTGTTGTATTTGTTTCTCAAAAAAAAATGGATGGGATGTTGGGAAGCTCAAGAAATGAATAAATGCACCACAAATTAAGTCAAAGTGACAAAGAAATTAAATAGCAAAAACAACTTTCACAAGAGACATGGATGGTATTTAAGAGGTGGACAGTTTTGTTTGTCATTAACAGATTTAGTGGTGCACTTAAGTATTTCAAAATCTGTCTCAGCCTCTTTAGAGAACAAGGAAGAGGCAGGTGGCTATGAACTTTGGCTTGTTCTTTGCTTTCAGGTAATTCTGACACAGAAGATAATTTGTGCTAGCAAAAAATAACGAAAAAAAAAAAACCCAAACCAAATACCAAACGCTTTTTTTTCTATCTTCATATAAAAGAGGTCATCAGAGTTGCATTCCTTCATCACAGATTCATCGTGAGAATCAGACCTTTCCTGTCACTAAATGCAGAGATGTTTATCCATACATTCATGACATGACTTGATTATTGTAATGTAATTCTAGCTGAGTTGCCAAAGAAGATGAACATACAATTTGAACATATTACTCATTTGCTGGCCTCTCTGAATTCGAGGTATTGCTTCCAACCTACAAAATAGTCAATGGCATTGAAACATCTTATCCATTTGATTTGCTGGAGCCACATGTGGGCGAAGTTCTAGTCCATTGTGTGTTCCCAAAGTCTGGAAAACGACATTTGGCGAGGTGGGCCTTTCTTTGCGCATCGGCTGAGAAACGGTCTGCCTCTTGACTTTAGGCAAGCCTTCACTATTGATGTCTTTAAAGGATAGCTGAAGACCCACTTGTTTGCCGCTGAATATTCCTGAGTGGTGTTTGTGTGAGTGGCTATTCTAGCTTATTTTTCTCTGGCCGTGGTGGATAAGTGGCTAGCACTTCTGCCTCGCAGCAAAAAGGTTCTTGGTTGGATTCCAACAAGGGGGCCTTCTCGTGTGGTGTCTGCATGTTCTCCCCATGTCTGTGTCGGTTTCCTCTAGTCTCTATGGTGTCCTCCCACAGTCCATGGCGTTAATTGGAAGTGTCCAACCCGTTAAGAGTTCCTCACTTCAGGATAGGTGGAATAAATGCATTGAATCTGTCTTTATATACTTATTCTTTCTGTTATGAATATTCCATTCAGGCAAGCAAAATGTTAAAATCAACTTAATACCCATGGCTAGGACCAGAGTTAGTTTGCCCACATTTTAATGTTATCTGACTTCTTTTTAAAATTTTTGCTTGCTCGTGAATATCGGACACAGCATTTCAGACCGTGAGGATTGATCCAGGTCAGGCCTTCACACTGCGTTTGTATACTGGACCGGATCAAATAATTTGAAAATGCAGTTAGTTGCACTGAATGCTTGCACAAAGTTTGGAGTCAAGTCAACAGGGAAGTCAAATGCATGGCATTTGTGACATTATAATGCACAGGTGTTATTTTCAAAACACACCTCTTTGTCTTGTCACCCTGACAACAGAAATGATTCTTTCTCTTTGTCCTGCTTCTTTTCTCCTGACCCCTTAACTGTAAAATAGGTAGAGTGTGTATTTGAGTGTGTGTCTATGCGTTAAGCTATCTGTTTATTTGTGCTGCTTGCATCCCATGGTTTGCCTGTGACAGGCCTTCACCTCCTCCCATCTTTCAATCTCTCTCTGTCTCTTCTTGCTTCTTATCACGGCGGATGAGAGAATAGGACCCCTGATAGGTGTCATGTGTGCCGTGCCTGATAACACCACCTCCCTCCACTGCAGCTGTCTTAAAGGGTGATAGATGAGCAAGTGCAATTGCAAACGGACCCGCAGGTAGAGTGCAAACCCAATACAAGAATAATTTGCTAACTGTGGCTGCAAAAATCATCATTAATAAATCAACATAACAAATAAAAAGGTCAATAGAAAATGCTTCCAGGTCTCCTTGGGACTGAATACCCATTACAAGCACTTTTGGATGATCAGTAATATAGATAAAACAGATGGATTTGTATGTGAGAGAACATCCTGCAAACCAAGATGAAACCATGATGATTAAACCTAAGTGGAGATTTCAGCTTATCTACCATGGCTTTTTTTACTTAATCACATAATTTTCAGACACAGAAATAGCAGATGCTGCCCTCAAAGACTTGCTCAGATATACGGCCAAAATTCTCAAAAAACTAGTTACTTTCGTTGGTGTCCTGCATCTGAAACACAGCAGCTCTCAAACAAGGCTTGTACCTGTTCATTCCTCAGCCGTTCTCCTGAAAAGGGCTGGCTTTATTTAAAAATCTACTGATTAACATTTCAAGCAAACACATGCATAGATCTCGCTTATCTAAAAAACCTATAGCACGCAGCTGTGATTCTATTTGCGGCTATTGTTGTAACATTGTTCCTCCAAAGGACACGCAATGTTTATCTAATCTTGTGAACCACTGAGATAAAAGAACTGAGGTCAAGCTGGGAGCAGGTAAGTCTGTTCTTCAACTTGATGCAAAATGGCTGCAATCCTCACATTACTCTCGGGCAAGAAAACAGCGTTTGAATGGGAAGGTCAATGGCAGAGAAATACAGGTGTCCCAGCTGCAATCTATCAGTATCCTGGATTGGGGTTGTCAATATGACGCATGAAGCTGAAGAGATTCGGGGCAAGTAACGCGTCTTTAATTGTTTTATGTTCTTTCTGCTTTCTGAGCAGTAACAACTGATATAAATGACTGTTAAATGGGTGCGTTTTCTGCATTCTTCTGCCATTTTAACGGTCTGTGTGTTGGTCTGATAGCTCAAATGTGATGTTGCCAATGAGAGGTTTCAGCATGCAAAATATGCTGGTTGTGGATTAAGGCTCAACCGGCAGGCCCCTTTCAGAGCTGATGTCGCTGCTTTTGAATATGGAGTTACTGAGGCAAGCACTGGGGCTGATATTCAGTTGTGGTAAATTTTACACATATGGAGCAACACAAACTCCAACAGGGTGAGTTTATGTTGCATATATAAAGAATGCAAATTTGCATGCTTTATATATGTATGAATGAAGGTACCATCATAAGGTGTGTGAATGTCCAATTATGTAGAAAATAACATGTTAAAAAACTTTTAATGTAATAAATCAGTAAATAACTTAATAGCATAGAGTTCTTTATGAAGATACTGTTCTAAGTTCAACATACTAACATGAAGGGGGCAGGACTTAAAAGCAGCACTTCAGCAACAAACACGAACACGATCAAGATCTGTTGTGAGCTCCCATGGCATCTTTATTTGTGGAATCTTTATCTGTGGAACAGATAGATTAAGTCAACAGGTAACACATCAAACTGCATGATTTAGGAATATTTTGATTATTATAACATCTGAAGTGCGCAAACAACCCAGTATATAAAAATGACTTACATAGGAACAGCGGCATGCTCCAACCCCAGATAATTTATCAAACTATAGAAAGTGAGTGTGTATGTGTGAGAGAGAGCTGCAGTGCAGGTGGGAGAAAGTAGAGGGAAGCTGGCAGTGTGGGAATAAAGACAGGAAAACAGGAGCAGGATGGAGAGAGGGAGCTTTGCACAACAATCAATCACCTTCTCTAGGTTCAAGTTTATTTGGCTCCATTTTTCTTTGAAAGACAGGGTACACAAGAGAGGATTCGGGACTAACTGAGAGAAAATGTGTATCTGTGTGTGTGTGTGTGTGTGTGTGTGTGTGTGTGTGTGTGTGTGTGTGTGTGTGCAACGGGTAGGAAGAGGAAGTCAACTTGTGTGGCGTAGGCCAGAAGAAGAAGAAATGACGGTTTAAAACCTTGGCAGCAGGAAGTGGAGCATAAGCTCATTTAAGCGTCAGCCTGTTACTCTACTTTGTGCAGTGAGCTGCCGCTGCACTTGGTCTATCTTGATGCACAGGAAGCACAAATGAACATTGGCCAGAGAGAGTTACTCCTTCTTGGAGATCTTGAGGACACATGTTTGCCACCATGCACGCTGTATCTTCGCTCAGCATCTTCTACTCTGACCCAAATGTTAGTATGCATCTTTTTCATGACAAGTTTCATACCTAAGAAGCCTGGAGAGAGTGCAGGCATCTCCTAGTGTGTGTGTGTGTGTGTGCCTCTGGGTCCGCAGCCCGATTCAGAGCTCTAATGAGAGACCGGAGCTACTCCATCTCCATCTACTCAATCACTCCTCCATCCCTCCTGCCGTCTGCCTCTGCTGCTGTCACTCCTCATAACAATTTGGACAAGTGTATGTAGGCTACTCTCACTATGGCTGTCTCTGTCCTGTTTCGCCCTGCTAGATTATCTCCGTCTGATCTTCCTTGTACGGCCGATTTAAGCTCTCCAATGTCGATGTTCTCTGTCCAGTAAAAGCCCCAGGTCCATGAGGCTGTCTCTTCGTCTTCTCCTCAATATGTTGCCCAAATAGGATATGACTCACAAACCCTTCTTTCCATCCTGCAATTTCATTGCTTCCTCTTTCCTACCTTTGTCAGTGTTTCCAATTAAGGTTCTCCCCTGTATCTCTTGCAGACTGATGGCTGCTGCACTGTATGAAGTCTATTGTACTTTTACACAACCTCATTTCGCTCATGACTGTTGTTTCCCTGAACGGCAACAGCGTATAAACAATATCACATGATTTACTTAACTCCAGCCACACAAGTTATACTTTAAAAGCCCAATTCGGAACAAGCTAGACCATAATACTTCATTCCGAATCAGGAGGGGAGAGCATTTGAGAGTGAGCTAAGGGTGACAATGCTCAGCGTTTGATTAAATGCCAATGTAAGCTTCAGTTGGCGGCTTAAAGAATGAGATGTCTTGTGTAAAACGGTCCAGGCAGCTGCACCCGTCCACCACCTGCTGCATTGCTCTCGTCAATGTGTTGGGAGGGGGGGGGGGTCAACTGTTGAGGTGTTGTTGAGACAGCTCTTTTGGAAACCATCTCATGAGCCGACTCCTTACTTCTTAAGGTGATGAGGTCCACGGAGAGATCCAGAAAGCAGGTCTTTTAAGAAGGGTGTCATCACAAGCCAATATTACCAACCCTGGCATGACACAATTGAACACCATCATATGTCTGAAAATAAACAAGAATCTAAAATTTTCTATCTATGGTAGATTCTTCCTTGGGTATTCATGAACTCACTGGAAAGTATAGCATGTACAAACAAACTACAAATAGGTTTGTTTCATATGTTCATTCTGCCACGGGTTTTACGCCAGATACTGCCGACATGTAACTACCATAGATACAAAAAAACTGAAGTTATAGTTGTTTTCTTGATCTCACCAGAAGGGTATTCAAACTGTTTCGAGAACCTACAGAAAATGTTTGGAGATGGAGCTACTCCAGAAATACGTCAAACCAGCAGCACAATTGTCAAATATAGTAAATAATGCAGTGTTACTAAGCGACGATGGTCTCAACGACTACAATCAATATAGATACATTTCATGATTCAAAAAGTCAAAACATTCAAACTGACACCTCAGACGTGCTGACCAACCAGTAAGGGAAGCACACCTCATTGTACAGTACCTCATAGGTACTGTACAATCATAATGACCTTATTCTATGTCAAACTATTTGGATAGTCTTAAAATTCTAGCAAACTTCCCCTCTTTATGTAAAGCATTGTGAATTGTTTGTGTTTGAGAAGCTTGATAAGAAAAAACTACTTGTGCAGCTTTCAAGGCACAGCTCCTTCAGGTGGAAAGGTAAAGTATTATCGATGGTGGCATTTTTAGTTCAGCAGTGGATCAAAACCATCTGTGCACTGTATTCTCATAGAAATAGGAGAAACACCACTGCTAACCCGGAATAAAGTGCATAGTAGAACACCACAGTATCAGATTGAATAAGGATCACTGAACGATTCTGACTGTAGCCTTGACAAGGCAGACATCTGACTTCATGTTGGACATGTGAGCTAATTTATTTCCTGTTGACGGTCACCAACATGGCAGGCTGAGTTAAGTGCTCGGCGAACATCAACACGGATCAACTGGGGCCAAGTGATCACTGGCTCTCAACATTCGGGCCGTGTGATGGTCTAAATCTGATACTGCTGGTCAAGTATGAAGCAAAACTTCGTAATGGCAGTGCCAGTGTCTCAAATGTTTTATATAGAATATGAAATTGATTTAAGTTTCTTAATTTCACCATTTTGGAGGCATATTTCAGACAAAGGGGCTAGCATGGTAGTGCAGTGATTTCAGTTTTAGTCTTTGCCACTTCCTGCTCAATCCTCAACTTTCGAAAAGATGTAGATAATGAATGAATTAAATTTGGCCAAACACAGCTGCCCTTCCGTCTGCCATGAGAGATTGTAAGAAAGTAAGGGGAGTAAATCTTTCCAATTGAGGGAAAAAAGGCACAATATTCTGACCAGTTTGCCCCCCAAAATATATATTTTTTGTTTTTGCTCAAGAGTTTCCTCATCCTGTCAAGTTTAAATCTACAGTTTTTGGAGCTGCTGCTGCATCGAGCGTCCCGAGATATTTGCTGCTGCTCCACACATGAAAATGCTTGCAATTTCTGAAAATGTCAGTCTCTTACTAACTTACTAACAGTTACAGTGACCTGCAAAAAGCATCTAAGGGAGGCCCCTCTGAGATGAAGCCAATGCGATGTACAAGTTAATAATCCTTGACTGTAATTGTGTGTGTTTGTGCCGCTGTGAGTGTTTTTTACCAAGGAGTGTATTTGCTAATGCAGACGCGTCTAACCGCCTGTATAATGCACTCTTTAATAGAGGAGATACAAAACAGTGGCATCCAAACAGTAGTTAACCAGCAGTGCCTTGGACCACACATACACACACATTTGCTGTTTAATCAATCCAGCAAATGATGACCATTGATTTGAGTTTTAAAAATCCTGACGCGGCTTCCTCAAATGTCCGATACGAAAAGAAGTTCAACTTAGTGTGACAGAAAGGTAAAGAAACATAGATTTTCACATATGCACATTTCCTTTCCCATGTGTTGTAAATATGACCGTAAACAAAGAAAAGGTTCATTTAAAAATCCTTGGCAAGTGAAATGAAAATTTTGACCCATTCATCAATTAGTTGTGAAACTTCACTGTATTTTGTGGTTTATAGGTCATTGCAACCAAATTCCCAGAAACTTCAAAATATAATGTAGGCCAGAGACCAAAACCTGAGACTTCTACTGCGCCCTCTTGTGTCCTGACAGTCAGTTTCATTAGCTAAGATAATATTTGTGTGTGGGTGGGGCTTCATGGTGTACAGTATATTTTCATTTTCTATCCTGTGATACAGTGTAGCCCACTGCATTCACATCCTTCCCATAACAATGGCAAAGGCTATTTTGAAGTACTGTTTAAGATAAGGATTTGAAATAGTGAAGTTCAGATGATGACTAGTGAAGAAGCACTACATTGGCTGCTGACATTGTGGAAAAGAAATGGCAAGATAAACATCTGTTCATCACGGGAGAGCTTTCCCATTGAGAACAACTTCTCAATGTCCGATTTGAGAGAAATTAGTTTTGTTCGTGTCAAATGTCCATTTAACGCTGGGTTGCACACTATCTAGAACAAATACACACACAAACCTCTCTTCATGTGTTTCACATCAACCTCCTTTTAGTCAGTTTTCCTGTCTTGCCTCTGCTACTGTCTTTTCTCCCCCTTTTTCGGTATCAGGTACAAGACAGTTGGATTAGGCTCTTTTAAGAGCGGATTAGCTGTGTCAGAGCTGTTTGAGGTAAATTGCTCCACAGAGTCGATCTACCCTCTCTACCAGCACCAGCACAACTAACTTAATCCTCAAAAGGTCTTACTACACCTACTGTCCTCTACCCCCTCTGTCTGCCACCCTTTCCTCTTCCTCCCGTCTCGTGTTTCCCTCCTCTGTTCTTTCCCACCTTCTTTCAGCCCATACAGGTGTGCTGAGGAAGAGCGATAGATAGATGGCGGAGACTATAGAATTGTTCAACTTTACGAGACTGCCTGCCTTTATGGTTGTGTATGCATCCTTGCATGCGTGCAGTTTACCTGCATGCCATTAACCTGTGGCAAACGGTGTTTGCAGAAAGTGTCTACGTGGATGTGATTGTGAGCATGTCTGTGTGTGTGTGTGTGTGTGTTAGCATCTCACTGAGCAGATGGGGAGGTTGGGGTGCATTTTGGGGACAGGGGCAGGGTCACATCTGTGGCGTCCCCTGGTCTTTATGTGTATCTGACTTGGCGACTTGGCCACATTTAGTGCCATCAACACAAACAAGGTGATTAGTGTGTCGGGACAAACCCTTCATTAAACTGACTTAAACAGACTGACCCCACACCCGGACTAACACTCAAACCAGCCACCCGTTTTTTTTTCCCCTTACTCTGTGGACTAGACTACTGTTTTCGGTTCAATCCAGACCCAAATCCAATTTGTAAAACATTAACATTGTTGGTGATATTGTGATTTATCACGAAACTATGCTCCCACCTGCTTGTGGCCTGGAAGACTCAAACAGAGACAGGCTGTCGGGTGTGCGCACACACACGCTACCCCTGCCTACCCTCGTCTTGGAGCTGCCATTGATTTGGGCTGCAAGGTGCTGTGGGCAATCGTTTCCATGGTAACCGGCAGCTGAGGAAGGCAGCCAAAGTTTGAGCTGGCATGGGGAAAGTGTGTATATGTGCGCATGTTGTCTGTGTGTGCGGGCTGTTTATAAGTGTGTGTATAAGAGGTAGAGCAACCAAGCATGCGTTTATGCTTCTGTGTGTGTGTGTGTGCGTGCGTGCGTGCATGCGTGCTTTTGAGTGTGCGATGTGCTGGCGGGGTGACAGCAGTCTGTTTAGTATGCAGCCTTCTGACTGCATCTCCCTTCCTCCCTCCATTTGGCCCACAGACACAGCATAAGAATGATCTACACACACTTGGCTTTTGTTACTCTTCTCCATATGCATATTATTACAGTCACACACACTCTGACACCGCGTGCCTGTCACGACTGATTTCCTGCACAGTGAGGCCTGCAGGTTCATAGTAAAGATCAGGTTAATATCAGAGGGCTTGATTACACAACGCAGACAGAGGCACGCTAAAAGTCACACACAGACACACACACACACAGACACACACACACACACACACACACACACACACACACACACTAATGAACACTGAACAGTGACATTCCTGTGAACATGCAGCCTGTTGGTAGAGGTGAACATTGATATTTCCTCTCCAGCCCTCTATTCACACCCCAAGGGCGTGACGAAAGGGTGTAGATGGTCTGTCTCAGTGTGTTTTCTCTGGCAGCTTTAGTGGGAGGTGGGTGTAGTGGGGTTGGGCTTGGGCGGGAGAGATTCGCAGGGGACGCTGAGAGTGGCTTTCCTCCCTGCTGTTGCTGCTGCTGCTCAGACAGACGAGACGATACGTAAACACAAATGTGTTCCCGCTCATATCTCTGGATGTGCGAGCATTTGCATTACACACGCACTGTCGAAGATGCTCCCTTGATACACACACACACACCACATAACCTTCGGAGATGGAGTCACAAACTCTGAAATTATGAATCACACACACATTTAAACATAACAAGAACATCCAGAAGAAACAACACGCATGCATGCACACACACACACACACACACGCACACAGACATATTATTGATTGGGAGTAGTGAAGCTCAGCGCTAACAGCTCCCTCTAAGCACAGGAAAGGCAGAGCGGTTAAGGAGGCAAGGAGGAGGAGGGGCGGTGGATGAGAAAGGTGATATGAAGAGTAAATGGACAGCAGGAGCACAGAGGAATCAGTTTGTCTTGTGTTTGTCTTCATGGGAAGCATCTCAGAAGAGACAGAGCAAGCAAATACACACCAGAACATGGCAGCCCCCTCCCACCCTTCCCCACCGCACCAGGCTCCATCCCAACGCCCCTTAACAGCCTGCCCCCCTCCACCCAGCCTCATCTTTGGAGCCTCTCTACAGGATCTAAGAGGAGCTCAGCTCAAGCCCTGACACGTGTGCCTGAGAGAGAGGAGGAGGAGTCAGAGAGTGAGCAATATTTACTTGCGTGTGTGCGAGTGACACAGCACGCACAAGATAATGTGTGTGTGTGCGCGAGGGTAATGTCTTCCGCTCCTGGGTATAGATGGAGGAAAGAGGAGGGAAGAGAAATTACTTGGTCTTCGGCTTTGCTGTCCCTAGTTCCTTTGTTTTCCTTTTTTTTCCTTTTCAATGGCCATCTTGCACCTTCCCCTATCCTTCACCAGGTATCTTGTAAGACGACCAAACTGGATTTTGGAGGAAAACAAAATCATAAATATTAATGATAGACGAAAAATGTACATGACTAAAATTTTATGACGGATTTCCTGAATCCCCGTAAAGATGACACTCCTCACAGGCCTCTCGTTTTTGAAAAGCGATCCTGTCATATTGCTGTAACACTGACTCACCATTATGCTTTGTTTGTGAACACAGAACCGGTGTGCAATGCAAACTGATTACCTGCAGTTAATACTTTTGCTTAATTTTTTTATTATTAGGGATGTTGAATGTCGGTTAACAGTGGATAAAAAAAATATATAGTGCCTGCGTTTGTGTTCCAGAGACAACTGACACAAACTTGAATGTTAACCCTACACCTATTGACCTAGCTGAGCCCTCTGCACATTGATCCAAACGTTGAGGCTTTTCTGTTTCAGATGTTTACTTGAAATTAAATATTTCTCATCTTTGATACATACTAAAAACCGTTACTAACCATAAGTAAAACAGTAGATTTAAGAAGAAAAGAACCTTGTATGTGACTATTAGTGAAAAATTGAAGATCAAACAATGAAGTACAAAGCACAAATCATGGGAATTTACTTTTTAATGACTGATAAATCATTTCCTTCATTTATCCCTAACTTAATAGCACTGTTCCAAAAACTAGAAATCTCAGTACAAATACTAAAAAAATTTTATTATCTTGTAATAATATTAGCATAACCCCCCCAAACCTAAACTCCAGCCATGACCAGGCAATGGACTCAAGGAGTAATTCAGGGGCTTTTGGTTTGTAAAAAGTGCAGCAGCGAACTTGAGGTTTGGCATGAGGTTAGGCTGGGTTTTTTGAAATAACTTTTTGTGGACTTCTGTGATTGTGTGAGGCCTTTGTAAGCTCGACTGACCTTTCCCAAAACATGGTTTCTGACATGGGACTGCGTAACAGAGAAAGTACATTTTTTGAAACACAAGCTTAGTTTGTTTACTGCCATCATCGTTTCAGCATCGACAGCTTTGACAATTCTGTCCAGTAATGTTGATATGAAGCACCTGGTTTTCAGAGTCCAACGAGTCCTCGAGTGACTTTATTTAGCTGCGGTTGGCTTGGTTTCACTGTCGCCAACTCTGTTGCGTATTGTTTGCGAGGTTAAAGGTAAAGAAGAATTACAATTCTGTTGCAACTGTGCATTTTGCAACAAGCCAAAGTTGAATCACTTGACAGTAATTCCAGGTAGAAGCATTGTCCAATAGTTTAACGTTGCTGGTGACCAAGCTCCATTACATACGGTTCTGGTCCCAAAACTGATATATGGTTACGAGATAAGATTGTAGCTGCAAAACAGTAGGTGTGTGTATGTGTTTGTTTAAGGCTGCCACCCCTGAGATCTCCAGAGTCAGAGCTCTCAGCAAAATCAAATAGGAAAAGAGAGGAAAAAACGGCAATAAAGACAATCGTTTAAGAGGCTTCACCAGTGGAAAAAGTGCAGCAGGGAGGCCTGCAGTAAGTCAGTGCAGACCCACCAGTGTTTTCAAAGCCGGTTTTCAATAGACCTGCTCGTGGGAGGGTGCTGGTGTTGTCAGTCAAAGGGATACCCACGGCCTTGGTCGCTCCCTGTCTGTAGGTTACATGGTCATTTACAAGCATGAGCCCCCAGTAAGCAGCCTCATTCAACATTCAAACCTCCCAACAAGCGCATTAGAGTGATACCTCTTCTCAACAGCAACAGCTGTCAATCCTTCCTGCGACAACTATGGCTTAGATAACCCTGGAGAGCCCGCCCCCGTGCTGCTTGTATGACACAGCTGCAAATACTCTTGTGCAACCAGCGACGTCCCTCTTAGAATGGGTCTCCCAAATGAATTGAGGCTCATCTGTCACACACAGACAATCACAGTAACATCCTTCACAGAGACGTGCATGCTCCTTTTCTCCTGCACTTGCTGTTTATACCAAGACAGCCACCACCAGGGTGACGGTAACCGCGACAACAGGCATAAATTTGCGTCATGGCGATATGTAAAGTAAGTGAGCAACAATCAAAGCTTGACTAACGAGCTTTCGAGGGGCAAGGCTGAAGTTTCCCTGAGCAGCTGCAAACTGGATTAGTCTCCGCGGAGAGAAATAGAGGGGACAGTGATGTTAAGCATCACCTGTGAGACCACACGCAGAGATGTGAGCGAACACGCATGCATGCGCTGACAAACACATACACAAACACAGCAAATGCCTGCACTAATGCTAACAAGTATCACAAAACACAGTCCGATAAAAGGTATGGCTCTGATGGCAATTTCATACAGGTACACATAGAAGAATAGATGTACAAAGGCACACACGCACACAAATACATTTTAAACCAATGTAGCACACACTGTTTACCTAACCAACAAGCTACGTGCCCAGGCATCTTTTTGGAGTACAACCAGGCTCAAAAAACACAATCAGTGTTAACTACTCTTAATACACATTTCATCGGTGAAGAGTTTGAGACGAAGGAAAGAAACTAATAGGCTAATCATTGTTAAAAAAAACTCCAGTGTTACAGATACAATATTTCATAAATTGCCATTGTTATTTTTTAGCGTATTTAGAGTAATGTAAATGCTATTTACGAAAAAAGGTCGTCTGTTCAGTTATAGTCAATATTATATCAATATAGTAATTATTGTCAATACTAATGTATAAGAGACAAGAAAAGGGAGAATTTTGCAATTCAGAAGCCCCACTCGGCATTGATCATTTATTTCTCACTTTCCAGGCCCTTGAGTTTCTTTTTAATATGCTCGATCTTCACTCTACAGTAAATCTTTCTTTCTGCATTTGCCTTTTTCCTTTTAGTCTCCTTTTTCCTCTCTGTAGGTTTTCTTTTTTCTTCTTCCTGGTCTCCTATTCTTGCTGAAATACAGCCCCCCCTGCCTCAAAATCCAAGAGACACACACAAACATGCATACACACGAACCTGTGCACACAAACACACAGCCCTCCAGGCAGCAGCCACAAAGGCCCCATATTAATAAATCTGCTCCTTTATTGGTGCTGAGTGTCTCTGGCAGGGAGAGAAAGAGAGTAAGAGAGAGGGGTGGGGGGTGGGGACAGGACAGGAGACGCAGAGATCACCAGAGGGGAGGGGGGGAGAGGGAAGAGGAGGTGACTGACTAAAGTCATATCAGCAGCACAAGGGAGGCAGAGTGAGAGAGACAGAGACATAAAGAGGGAAGGAGGCAGCAATGACAGGTGCATCATAAACAAGCGCGCACACATGCTTTCCACTGATGACAACACAACAGTGCAGACATAATGAGTATGAATAACACCATAGAACAAACCACACAGGTGTGATCCTTCAGATTGTGTAGGTGTTTGCTTAGAAGGTATGGTCCACCCACACTCCCTTTACATCCTGTGTCCACTGAATCATTAAGGACACCTGACATCTGGCTCAAGCGCTACAGCATCCAGCAAACAGCTGCATTGCTCACTGGACTCGGGGAAACAAACTGCCTGAGGTTGGCTCACGGTAATGACAGCGGCTAGCGGCATGGCTTAGCGGTCCAATCTCAGCCATCAGTCAGCTGTGACAGATTGGGGATATGAGCTAAGGAGCTGTTGAGCTTTGGTGTTTGCCTTGGTGTGTGAGTGCATAGGGGAGGAGGGGAGAGGGCTATCAGTGCTGCTAGTGTTGCAGAGGCATCAATACACTCTCGACAGGCCATTTTCCTATGCCTATTCCCAGCCCTGGCTTGTTGCTGGGGCAACTACCGCCATTTTACCTTCCCTGGCTGCACCTTCACAAGATTTCATAAACCGCTGATCCATGTTCTGCTAACTCTCCTCATCAGATGCTTAAACAATCTCAGTTCAGCTTTTTCTAAGCCTTTGCCATGGGACAATTTTATCTGTATTCATTTCCATTTTTTTTAAGGGAAACTCTAGTGGACGTAGACCCTTAGGAAGTCTTCTTCTCCCCCCAAGGTCAGCTGTCACATGTTGCTATATGCATTCTCTGTATACAGCATATAGGACCTTGCAGGAGGAGCTTAAGAAAAATAGCCACCCCCCCTGCATAACGATTTAACATCATTTTTCAGCAACAATGATGCCATCTAGAGTGAGGCTAATTTTGATGCCATATAGAAGAGTGCTTACCTGTCCATGAGGCTGCATCGTGCTGTAGGGCATATTCTGGTTCAACACCTTCTGCTTCATCAGCAACATCCTCTTCTGCTCTTCACTCAGGTGGGCTGTTTGCCCTGGGATCGGCCCCTGAGTTTGCCCGGGCCCTGCGCCCTGGCCACCTCCTCCACCACCCATATATGGAGGCATCATTGGGTTCTTGACCTGACTGTTGCCTCCCATAGGCGGCGTCATCCTCTGGCCTATGTGATCGACCCCGCTCCCGCTGAAGTGACTCAGTGGCTTCGTGTTGTTGTATGACAACATGGCTGCCGTTTGCTGCTGCTGCTGCTGCTGTTGTTTGGACAGGGTACTCTGGCTGATGCTGTTGGGCTGTTGCTGGCCCATCATGCCCATGTGATTGTGAGGGAGGTAGTTGTTCATGGGAGCTTTGGGTCCATTGTTGGCAGTCATCCCAGCCACTAGAGGGCCCTGTGGTGTGTTAAAGGCTTGTGGTGGGTACATCATTGGGCTGTTGGGTTTGTCCTGGTTAAAGGGACCAGCATTATAGGGACTGGTTGGGGGGCCTGCTGGAGACCAGTTCGCTGCTTGCTGCTGCTGCTGTTGCTTCTGCTGCAACAGTTTAGCGCGTTGCTGAGCAGCCATTGCTTTTAGTTGCTCTGCAGGAGAAAGTTCAGGTGTCACAGGCCCCACTGGCTGACCAGGGGGGACCCCAGCTGATGCTGGTCCCGTGCCTGACTGACTAACACCTGGGCCTGGATTCATCATGTAGCCATTCCCTGGCCTGGAAACTGCTTGTGTCTGAGCCTGGGTCGGGGTCTGAGGTGAGCGCGCCACACAATTATGTAATGGAGATCCTGATGCCATTGCAACAGCTGGAGACTGCTGCAGAGGTTGCTGAGGTGGTGTTCCATTGGCAGTGGTGGCAAATTGAGGTCCTGATGAGGATGGTCGGACCTGAGGAGAAGAATATCCAAACACAAATGTGACTAAAGAAGACAGGGAAGGAAATCTCCTTTTTCCTCAAAGGTAAGCTTGATATGCACTTTTGATGTGAATTGCCGTTGTATGTGACAGCGTAAATACACCTGAGACGCAGTCCCGATATGTACCTCCTAACAGATGTAGCTGCCTTTTTCAGGGATTGTCAACAGTGACAGCTGTGACCGCTCCACTCTGTAAAATGATGTTTCCTCCTACACATCTCATCGGCACCTCCTCAGTTCCTTTATAAGGCCTAAGTATTTCAGTGATTGGAACTGTTGTTTAATGGTTTAAAGGTGAACCCCGCCTGGGAGGACTAATAGGCATCAATATGCTTTACGGTTTGTCTCATATAAAAACATGTTGTTAAAAAAGCATTAAGAATTGTTATTTCTTAGAAATCGCAATTTATAACACATATTCTAACTCTAGGTTTCCACCATTGTTTTACTGGCACAATGCATGCTGGGTTGATGACGTATCCAGGTTGCTTGTGTTAACTTTGGCTTTCCGCTAGTGTTAACTTTGGCTTTCCGCTAGTGTTAACTTTCGCTTGGTATGGCACTGTATATATGGTAATAATGCCACATTGTGCTGCTTTTGGGTACAATTTCCAGTCCAAGGGAAACAAAGGGACTGATGTCAGTCTAAACAGGTTTCAAAGGGACAAGAAGAGAAGAAAGGAGTGGGAAATTGCTTATGGACATACACAACTTCCTGAGGATCCGCGACCGTGTTCTTACCACTTCTCTCCGAATACAATTGACGCATGTAGCCATGCTAAGCTGCTGAAAGAGCTCACGGGTGCTGCCAGTTTTAAACTGATACGAAAGCCAAACGCGGTGCCTACAGCTGTCTTTCAAAAGCATAGAAAAGGTCCTCGGGAGATGAGTGAAGCCCGCTCAAAGAAACGCCACAGGCAGGAGATGCTGGATGTTCTCCTGCGAGGATGTCAATAACCGACTACTGCAGAAGTAGCATCTGATGAGGAAAGACTGGGCACAGGCATGATCACAGAGGAAGGTCACGACGGGTCATTCGGTCAGCCAATAGAGCAGTCCGTAAGTCTACAGTGAAAAGCTGATGACGAAATTTGGAGCGCCTTACAACAGGCACTCTCTCTGTTAGCATAGCAACCCAGTTGCTGCACGCACAATAGTGACTTTTCGTCTTTGTTGGTCTTCATTTTGGAGCTCATTTTGACCTCTGTCTTCAGCATTATCCTGCTACTCATGTCTCTTTCGGGTTCAAATTGGAAGGGGTTATACACATGATATGTTTAGCACCGTACAGTAAAATGAGTGGGACCGAGCCCAGGTCAACCTTGTGACGTCATTACCTAGACAGCATTGCAACAATGGCGGCCTATGCATGTTGCAGTTTTATACAAAATACAACAAGATATGTTGAGATTTTATTCGTGTGTTAATGTAGCTAGTGCCAATACTGATCAAACTACAATTTTTTTGCTCTACCCCATGTCATAGTTTGAAGGACACAAAGGAATTGCATCAATGCCCAATCATTAGAGCATCAGTGGGATATTAATGACATAAATAGGACACACTTGAAATATTGGCATTGTTATGGTGTCGTCGGTTGCTGAGCTGAGCTGACGGACTATCTGAAATTGACCGTAAGCAGACATTTGAACACCCACATGTCTGTGAAGAATAAAGCTGTGGTTAGGACAGCTAACCATCAGCACTACAGCACTAAAACCAAAAGGGGAATGACTCGCCCCTGAAAATGTTAACAAAATCCCAACTTCAAAATGACTTTTCATTCAGACTTAGAAAAAATGTGAAAAAGGACAGATTTTTTGATTAATACAGTGAGTGCATGACACCATGAACTGGACTTAAGATCAATTTAAAGATGACCTTTTTGAAGAAAGTTAAAGTTGAAGAGATGTAATCTATCCCATATCTCCACTCCAATTGTGCGACTTTAACCAGGAACAAATCGCATATGTAATTTAGACCAAGCATGTTGTTTCAGGGCCGGGTGTGAATGTCACAGAAAAAAAAAAAAACACTCCCCACTCTTCGAAGCGGGCATGCCTCCTTGGTACCTACCTGCGGTGAGCCCATGGGAACCTGGGGGCCACCCTGTGGAGGCTGAGGAGGAGGGGGAAGGGCTGCCGCTGGCACCGCTCCCCCTACAGGTGCTGCTGTATTCCCAGCTGTCTCCTGTGGGCCCGGTGTCTGATTGTTTGCCGGCCGACCAAAATCTGCCTCTTTTTTCTCCTCAAAGTCCTCGTTAAAGAGGTCGTGCATGTCGTCCTCGGGCACAGTATTGGCCAGCTCATCAATCAGCTCCTGCCACTCTTGGTCATTGAGGTTGATGTCAGAGAACAGTTTGTTCTGATTGGACAGAGACTGGGGATCAGAGGACTCGATCCCACCTCCATCATCAAGTGGCTCCTGTTTAAGATCTTTGAGGAGCCCAAAGCTGTCCTCCAGGTCAAGTGAGCCGTTCAGCTTCATGTCTGGAAGATGGCTGCCACCGTTCTTCCCAAGCTCATCAGATGCCCGGCCTACATGGTTGCCGTTGTTGTTTGTAGTGTTGTTTCCGGTGGAAGTGTTGGGCCCGCCCAGTAAGGGCTTAATGTCCATTTGGTGATGCAGTGGCGAGATAGGGGGAACATTGTTGTTACTGTTGTTGTTCGGGAGGCCCGCTAGTGAGTCCAGTCCACTGGAACCCTCCTTCCGTACCCGTTTGGTGGTGGGTGAGTAGCTGCCTCCATCACAGATGCCGTTCTGGTCTCCATTGAGGGGCGATCGTGCACTGTCCAATTTCCTCTTTACAGTCTCCTGGAGCTGAATCATAGAAGAAAAGGAAAATAAATTAGTGTGGTGAGGGGCACTGGATAGGTATGGAGCAATATAAAAACTTCTGCCGTCTGCTGGGATTGAACTATAGAAACAACATGAATCACTAAATCAAAAAGGCTTATTCCTTCCTGCACATATCAAGAGCTGTCATGAGAAGGCAAGAGCTATGAAAATCTAAATATCACAGAGCCAAATCAATGAATATTTCACTAGTGACCCAATCTGGCTGAAATAATGATCAAACTACTGAGTTCTTAGACGGCGCATATTCTATCCACCGTGCACAGAATAGCACTTTCCGAACCACGTTTTTTTTTGTGTGTGTTTTTTTTTTTTTTTTTACAAAACAAGATAAAATATAAAGCATCAAGCAGTAGCAGACCCCCACCAACCAAATGCTGTTGGTAGATAACGAAACTAGCCAAGATTTGTTGAATGTAAAAACAGAAACTGCCAGCAAGAGTAAGTATAAGCACCTTTAGATAACTATTATTAATAACTTTAAGCTTTAGAAACTGAGAGAACTAAAGAGTTCCCGTAGGGCTGTTGTTATTTGCATTCTCACTGCTGCAAAGAATCTCTGGAAACACTATGTAAAACCCTCAACTCATTTGTGATTTATTGTTCTACATTTTCAGATGTACTTAATGTTTTCTTTTCGATTAATTTTCTTTCTTTTACTGACTTTGTAACAGCTAACTTTCCCTTGTTTCAACCACAATAACTTTTTCACATTGGTAAAATATGGTAATGAATAAATATTAAATAGTGATTGAAAAAGAAAACAGAAGAAAAAAAAAACTTCAAAAATGTTTTGGTACTGATTTTCTGATTATTTCAAGGTCAAATTCTTGGCTAAACTTTCATGGATCATCTTGACATTTTCTGGTTCAGGTAAGTCATGTATCTTTTTTTAATGGAAATTTTCTCAATGATTTTTGGCTGACCAATTGCCAATTTAGTCATGAAAAATGTCCTCATGATTTTGCACAGTCAAGTGATATTTTATTGTTAATTTGGTTAGTCTATACTAGCAAATGTGGATAAGTAAAACACTTGATAAGCAACGCATTACTATTTGGACACGGCATGTGGATTCAGTACTTGTTTCTGCTTTGATCAAGTTCTTCGTGGTATCTACCTTTCACACAACCTAAAAAGATATTTAATAACAGATTCTCAATTGCTGGATATCAAAGGTGAACACACGGCAAGGGTATAAATGTGTGCAAATGCCCTGTAGCCTCTTCTTTTATTCAGATATAACAGCAGACAAATTAAATTCAGATTGTATTCTGACCCTGAGCTGGATCCAGTCAAGCCGGCAGACATGCACAGGCGCTTGTATGTAGAATAAGTGTTTGTGGGCATGTGCCGGGTGGGGCTTGGAGATGGGTTTTCCTCTTTGCCCTCTACTATGTCTGACAGGCAGTCTAATTATCTTTATGGCCTGATAAACACTATTAGTATTGACAGCCAAAACTACAGTATGTGTGGTTTGAACCCTGATGCTGTTGTACCCATTAGAGGAACAACTGAAGAAAACACACATCTCCACTGCCACGACACAGCTTAATCAACTCTGTATGTCTGCGTGTGTGTGTGTGTGTGTGTGTGTGTGTGTGTGTGTGTGTGTGTGTGTGTGTGTGTGTGTGAAACCCTGCAATCAATGCGTTTAAATAATTCAGGTCTCCGGTATGCAGGTTTGATTTTGAGCCTGTGCGCGTATGAGAACCGGAGTGTTTACGAATGTATTTATGTGTGTGTTACATGTTTTCCCTAAATGCCAGTGACTCATGTTGATAATAACAGACTTGCCTTTCAAAGCCCACCTATAAAAACTCCCGTAATTATCCAGGTGGTGTGAGCTTTAGCACCCACCCACGCAGACAAAGACACACACACACACACACACACACACACACACACACACACACACACACACACACACACACACACACACACACACACACACACACACACATACACACACACACAAACATGCATGTGCATACACACAAACATGCACAGCCCTCTGCTAGCGTGCATGTTCAGAAAGTCATTTGAGCA
>CAAKHD010000578.1:6227-31635 GCA_901007705.1 Fistularia tabacaria
GTGCGTGACGTGTGTGTGTTGGGGCTAACGCATGCTGAATTCCATAAAGTGAAGTGGTGATTTAAGAAGCTGCTGGGGACTTCATTAGGATTGTCCATGGGGGTGATTCAATACCTCACACACACACAGAAAATGTGTTTTCTCAATGAAAGACAGCGAAGTGTGAGGAAACCTCAGGAGATCTAACTTCTAACCTCTCCTGATTGGTCGGTTGCAGACGGCTGCGACAGGTCACTTCCAGCCCCCAGCAGAACCGAACCTGCCTCACAAACATCTGCGTCTTGGGTGCTTAGATAGTTGGGGAACACGGGGCCCCGCCCACCTACAGCCACGGCCCAATCACGTGTGACCGGTACGGAGCAAGGCCTGTCAATCAGACAGAGGAGGGAGCAGGGCGAAGGTGAAGAGGAGGCTGGGACTTACTTCTTCCTGGAGTCGTAACGTCCGCTCGCTCCTGAACTCTGTGGGAGAACAGCAGCACTGTTAGAAAACACACACACACACACACACACACACACACACACACACATCAAACAACAGGACCTTTGTTTGCAAAGGACAGGTGAGGATGGAAAACCTCACAGAGGAGGTGGAGGCTCTGTGCGCCGCAGGACGCCGGCCGAGCCGGAGGGGCGGCGACGAGACGGCGCCTGGCGGGTTCGAGGCCTCGTGTTGTGAATCTTCTACGTTGCCATAACAACAGCAGAGGAGAGTCGGGGTAAGTTAGCCCTGGGACACCTGAAGAACTCAGACAAAGACGCCCGAGGCCGGTCTCCACGGCCAGAAGCAAACAGACCCGAGGACACACTGATCCACGCCATCGGTCCACCACCCCTTGGATGCACCCCTGAGTGGATCCAGAGGGTTATTGATCACTCACAGCTGATCGATCCCTTCGTCACGCTGACCTTTGAGTCGCCACAGGACCACATTATTTCATCAACCCCACGTCATCTGCACCGCTGATACGAGTCTTCACTCGGTCAGAAGTCCTGGACCACACCGGTGCAGCTCCTGTGGTCCGGACATTAGCGAGCCGCCCGATCTAATGTAACCCAACGCCCGGGCTGACTGACCCGTCACTCGTCCTCTCGGGGGCTCAGCTGTGAGTGAGGTGAAGCATCAGGTTCAATGTGGGGGTCACTTCAAACACACCCACGATCGTCCGGTGTGTGTGTGTGTGTGTGTGTGTTTCTGGAGCTTTGTCAGACCAGGAAGGCTGATTTCAAGCAGAGGGGGGTGAAAACATGAAGGAGAGGCACCACATCATGACAGATGCAAGAAGTTTCCTCTGAGCTCCTCTCATTCCTGTTCGGCTCCAGTTGCCTCCCTGCTTGGATGCACGGCCGAGTTTCCATGGAGACGCAGTTCGTCACGTTGAATGAAGCCCGACCTTTGATGAAACAGAGTCAAGGACGAGGAACCGACTGACATCTTCCTCATCTTCATCACACACACAGAGGTGGAGCTGGCCTCCGATCCTCCTCATGCTCAGTGACCAGCTGAGATGTGTCAGTGGAGGAGGATCTGGGATGTTGGAGGGAAGAGAATCCTCCTTGCAGGGTTGAGAACGTGTTCTCCGGTCAGAGTGCTCCACCTCAAACCGATCAGAGGTCCAGGTGAGCCCGGTCAATGCGGACCATCCAGCCAACATCTTCTGACACAGAACCTTCGGGTCCTGCTCCTTCCAGCCACTTCTCCCCGGCAGACGTGCTGATCCCCAATTGGCTGCTTTGCAAATAAGTCCCTCCCTGGCAGAGACGCCGGGCTGTGATTGGTCCTGCGGCCCAAGGACTCAGTGCGCTTCCTGTCTTTGTCTCCCAGGGACTAGTTTCACGTCAACATTGCGTCTGGAGCCATGCCGTGATGTCACTTCCTGTCCCTTAGGTGTTTCTTTTCTCTGTAAACGTGTCACACATCACAACGCTGACATTGGTCTGTCACCTAGCAACAGGCTCTCCGGACCAGCCACTTTGGAAGACCTGGAACTCCAGGACGTCCCAGCCAACACTTTCCAGGACATTCCAGGCCTCAACTGTGACGTCACCTCCAGGACGAGATGTCGGGGTTCTCGGGGAAACATCAAACGTCTCCCGCTGACCGACACGCACGTGAATTCATTTTCAGGACATCTTTCAAATGCAGCACAGAGGTGTCGTCAGTTTCCAGGACAACCGCAGGCCGCTACATTTCACCAGGACGTTGTGTTTCCAGGATGTTTTGGGATCCCATCATCTCCTGGAAGAAGCGAGGACCCGCCTCTCCAGGATGTGGTACAAACTAGACAATACATCGAGCTGCTGCTGGAGGCTTTGTCAGACTGGGCTCACCTCCCTCGGGCCTCCACGGCAACGCGTGCGATGTGACTGAGGTTCATCCTTCAAAGAGGACGCTGACCTGCAGACGCACGGTGACGCCGCGTTGCCATAGCGACCAAATCCAACAAACAACCAGGAGCAACAGGAGCCTCTGCGGCCGCATCCGGGCGACTTTACAAACACACGGCCTTGTTGCCGTGGGCTCAGGACTTGCCACGAGTAGACCTTTAACTTTGGATAATTGATGGCCGCTTTTCAAACTCACCTGGATCCCCCGCAGCTTCTTGCGGCCTCTCTCCAGGCGGCCGAGCAGCCTCAGGTGGCGTGCCTCTCCTCCGCCCGGCTGCAGCAGACGCTCGTCCACCGACGCGGTCTTCCTGACGGCCGGGTGCTCCCTGGATGCCGCCGAGGCTCCGCCCCCGTCGCCTCCTGACACCGGAGAGGGGTCGGGTGACCAGAAGTCACGCTGCACCGAACCTGGATGAGAGAAACCGAAGACACCTGCTGTCACCCGACACTGGACACACGTGCACTCGCACAGCTGATTGATCAGGCAATGCGGGGCGTAATCGATCAGATCAATCATTTTCCAACTGATTCAAGTGGAGTCTCTTTCTGTCTCCATCATCAACTGAGGGAGGAGGGTTGAAGGTCTTCATCATCATCATCACGTGCAGCTTAAAGAGTCAGAGTTTGAGGGCTGACGCTGACAAATCCATGAACGGGACCTGGGAGAGGCCTCAGGATCCACCGCCTTCGTGACATTTCACAGGATGAGGAGGGTGAGAGCAGGAAGAAGAAGAGCTCTTCGATGTAGCACCCTGCGGGTGTCAGCTTCCACACCGAGCCTGTGTGTGCGTGTGTGTGTGTGTGTGTGTGTGTGTGAGAGTGTGTGTGTGAGATCGGGTGTCAGAACAGCTGCTGATCTGAGCCGCTGCATTAAAACTACATGAGAACAAGGAGGGAAAGAGTCGCTGCTTCTGACATGAGGGAATGTTCCTCAGGATGGGAGGTCACATGAACACACACACACACACACACACACACACACACACACACACACACACACACACACACACACACACACACACACACACTCTCCATCACATGAAGAGGAAACCAAAGTGAGCTGATGAGAAGGTTCCAGAAGTTGTGTGGTTGTGATGGAAAGCGAACCCCAGGCTCCAGGAGGAGTGCGGCTGCGGCCGGAGCTCTGGCTCCACCTGCTGGCCAGAGGCCTCCTGCAGGGAGAAGTCTTCTCGGGGAGACGAACGAAGAACCCGTGAGGCGGCGGAGTGTGTTTCCTGAGAGCCGCGCTGCCAGAGATTCTCTGAATTCTTCCTCTCCCGACATGACGCCGAGGCAGGGTTTCCCTCCTCTTCGCTCCCCGTCATTTTCCAGGACTTCTCCGAGACTTTCCGACAACAATGTGGGGCAGCTCCCCCCGAGGCCGCACAGACCCCGGGCTCCAGCCTGTTCCCGCCGTCAGCCTCTTTCTCCTCAATGGAATCTTTCTGCTCGAAATCCGGGCATGGACGGATGTTCTCTGATTTCTGCGTTGCCTACATCTCCACACAGAGCCGGAGGAATCCACAAACCCCGAGGAGGAAATCGACCGAATGTTTGTGGGAGATGTTCATAAAACCGACCCGACACACCGAAATGGTCCAGAAGGTTCTGGAGCCCCGCGGCTGGCGGAGGTGTCCGTCACGTAGAACACGAGGTTCTCCGTGCAGAGGCGGGGGGTTTGATGGAGAGCGGTCAACAGGAAGCCGGTTATCGCTCCGGAGGAGGGTGCAGCCGGCGAGCGACACGCAGGAAGAGCCGAGTAAACAGGGCGCCCGGCCACTTTAACATCACGCACATTCCTGCAGCTCACTGACCGTCCCCGTGACCACGTCACAAACCCGCTCACCCCTTTGCAAGCGGCAGCGTGGGATTGGTGTCGGAGCGGAGCGGGGTCCGCCCCCCCGGGCTGTTGCCGTAGATACACATGATGGTTCAGGGGCTCTCACCTGCGGAGTTCCAGTGAAGACCTCCGGGACTGGCGGCGAGACGGCGGCGTTTCCTGATGCTGACCCCGCCGGAGGAGGCGGAGTCTCCCGACGAGGTCGGCGCGGCGTTGACGGGCGTGGAGGTGCAGGTGGGCAGCGGGGGGGAGACCAGGAACGCCGCCTCCTTCCCCAGGGAGGGGGAGAGGAAGAGGGCGTCCCTGTCCGGCGGCCTGCGGGAGGAAGAACAGTCAGTATTCGGGGTGGACCTGACCTCCTCTCGGGGCGAGGGGATCCCCAACGTCACGGCCCCTCGTCTGACCGGAGCTCGGCGCCCCCCCGCCATCTCTCCAGATGTTCGGGGTCGAGGCCGAGGCCTCCTCAGGAACTCCTCGCTCCCCGCGTGTGCTGATGGTTTCAGACTCATTCCTAGGACACGGTGAACTGACTCCAAGGTATTCCAATGTGGCGTTCGGGTCCTGTGGGGAACACGAACATCCGGAGGAGTCCGTGTCTCCACGACACCTCCCTCGCCCCTTCATTCTTCTGGTCTGAAGAACTACCCCCCCCCCCCAATGGAACTACAGACGCACAAGAAGAAACATCCGCCAACTCCTGATGACTCCCGATACCAGGACCGGTCTGCAGGACTTGGACCCACGAGCAGGTCCTGACCCGGGGCTCACCTGGGTGGAGAGACCGCGTAGCTGCAACTCCGCCATGACACCCAAGTCCTCCGCCCCCCCCTCTGCTTCCACCGCAGCACCGAGTCCAGGATCTGGTCCCACAACATGGGCCTCCAGCGGACTCTGCTGCTCTGCCGGCTCGCAGACTAACACCGTCCCAGCACTGAGCCCCGCGGGTGTTGTGTTACCATACAGTGTGTGTGTGTGTGTGTGTGTGTGTGTGTGTGTGTGTGTGTGCGCGTGTGTGTTTGACAAAAGCTGAATGAAGACTCAAGCAGAGTTTATCAGCAAATCAAGTCACATGACGGGAAAGCCACCCGGACTGGTGTCAGTTCTGTCTGACAGGAAGTGGACGTGCTGTAGAAACCAATCAATCAAAATCAAACCAATCAATCAAGAGGGACAGAAGAATCAGTGATTGACCAGCAGGCGCCTCCTTTCACTGACAATGAAGAGAGAGACTGCACACAGCTGTGTGTGTGTGTGTGTGTGTGTGTGTGTGTGTGTGTGTGTGTGACACAAACAATGTCCTGCTGACTGTAAAGGAGACCGCCAACCGGCGGAGCAACGGCTCTGAGGAGCATCCTGAGGAGAAGCTGTGCAAGCAGTTCAGGCTCCGCTTTGCCTTCCAGCGGAAACCGGCCGTCCCATCAGAGACGTCCTTTATCTGCGCTCATTACAGCACTTCCTTTTTTAGCAGGACCCTCTTCCTCCCCCCGTCTTATCCTTCATCGCTGTGGCAACAGAAAAACATGCATAGCTTAAACATCCGAGGAGCCAGGAGAAGACAGGAAACTGCCCGACGCCACGGCCAAGACATAAGACGTTTGGAACGCACCCCCGGGGCCCTGCTTGCCGGCGTCACAGTCCATCCCATAATACTTCAACACTCAGCGCTAACTTCCTGTCCACCCCGGCGTTAAAAACACATCCCTGTCTGCAGCAGCCCAGCTCCGGCTCATGTTTGTGTACTTTAAATGAACCTTTTTCCGGCGCTTTTGTTTCGAAAGGACGGCGAGACACAGGAAGCCGAGCAGAGGACGGACGCCGTCGTGGCCCTCAGACATCTCCAGCATACACCACGCCACGCCCTCACCTGTCTGCATCTCCTGGCTCGCTGCAGGTGGAGCGCCGGGAGTCGGAGGCCGGCGAGGAGGACAAGGAGGAGCGGTTGGAGGCCCGGCAGACGGACGACGACGACGAGGACGAGGAGTCTAGGGCCCGGGCCAGCAGCAGCGAAGACGGCATGCAGAGCCACGTTTCCAGGTCGGAGAACTTGGAGTAGCTGAGCATCTCAAGAACGCTGCAGAACCAGAGGAACGTTTACTTTGGATCAGGAGAGACGGGAGCAACAAACATCTCCTTCCGCCTTCCCATGATTCCGTGATTCGGCAACAGATATCTTAAGAATAACCGAGGAACATCTAAAAACATCTAAAGACACGCCAAACATCTGGAACAAGTCTGAAAACAACTAATCATCATCTGAAGAACGTTCCTGGTCACTAAACATCCAAGCTGCATAAAAAAACATGCCTCGTCGCTACATCTAAGGAACATCTGGAGAAGCATCCAAACACCATCACTTCCGTCGTTCAAGAATGTCTTAAACCCCTCGAGCATCTAGAGAACATGGTAGAGTCTGGAACGTCTCCCTGGAGAGTCCACATAAGGTCATCTTAGCAAACAAAATGGAGGAATAGAAGGAGCCGGTCACCTCTCCTCCCCGACTCCTGGGAGCTCATCTTTCTCATCTGCGGTTTGGAAGACGCAGGACGTTCTGGAGTCTCGGGGCGACAGCAGAACACAGTTTTCAGAATCCAGGGACATCTTCAGCCATACCTTCACACAGCCACACGCCCCGGGTTCTTCTCCAGCAAGCACCACGGCCTGGGAGATGGTGACAAGGCCAAGGTCAAGCAGAGCTCGGGTGACCTGCTCAATTCAAATGCTAGCTCCTACATTAGCCCCTTACCTGCTAAAGCTGCAGGGAAAGCAGCTGCTTCGCAAGTTAGTAGCTAACGCTGGATGTTTGTGCTAGCTGACATCAGCTAGTTAGTTTGTGCTAGTTTGTATACGAACATCTGATACTTCGCAGGCCGAGTTGTAGGTAGTCTCACACTGAGCGGGTTGGTTTGTAGCTGCTAACGTCTCATTATCAAATTTGTTCACTAACTGGCGACGAACATTAACTTGCTCAAAGAGCTAGTGGTTAACACTGACTTCTAAGTCGCGCGGTCGGCTTTAGTTTGGTAGTTTGCTGCTGAACTACGCTCCATTTAATTACAACCGTCTCTGTTGGGAGTTAGCAAAGGCTCCGATAGCTTAGCTGCTCTGCTTGCTAGGTTCGCGTCACTGTCAATTAGAAAGCAGCAGGTCAGGTGTGCTAGCTGGAACGCAGCTCGCTCAAAAGTTCACTGGCGATTAAAATGAGCAGTACATCTGTAAAGTGCGCAATAAAAGGAGAAAAGTACGACATGTTTCACGAGGCGACTATGGAAAAGCGGAGATTCAAAAAAAGTGTCGTAAAACCTTTCCGTTTGTGACCCGTAAGCGGCTAATTGTCGAGGGCTAAGCTAATTGACCCGGGGTGGTTAACGGTCCGGCGACCTGAGCGTGACGGCGCGTTGCTATAGAAACCCGCGGTCCCGCTCCGGTTTAAAGCCCGGGACGAAGTTCGCCCGGTCCGCGGGGACGCGACGCGTGGCTGGCGTTGGGAGCGGATCCCCCGCGGCGCGTCTCCGAACCTCCGGGGGGTGTTCACATCCAGACGGCGGCTCCCGACGGCTCCGGTCAGCTGCGGTCCGCCTCCATCCCCCCCGCGGCCGCCGTCCGCTCGGAGCCGGCGGGAGCGGCGAAAAGTTCAGCCTCTGCGCGGCGACTTCCCTGCGCGGCTCCTCCCGGAGCACCGCCGTGGGCTCAGACGCGGCTCCGGCCTGGAAACGTGTCTCCGCGCCGTCCCGTGAGAAACATCCCAAAAATACCGCCGCCCGGCCAGCCAGCGGGCTCACGTTTCACTGCGGTGAAGCCGCCGCTCCGACGCCCCGTCCCACATCTGGGAGCGGCCGAGCCGAGACTCACTGACTCACTGACTCGCCCCGCAGCCGCCAATTAGCGGCCGAACGGCAGCGGGACCCAGCCGAACGCCTCCGGAAACAGCCGAACGACGGCGCCGACATGAGACCCACCCACACCGGCAAGTACGCCAATGACATGCTGATGGGGGACCGGGGGACCGGGGAACCGGGGTGCACGGCAGGAGGCGAAAGAGGCGGAGGACAAGAGGGGAAGGGGCTGGAGAGAGGAGGAAATGAAAGCACTTTAGGAACGACAGAGAGGTAATGAGAAGACAGAGAAGAAGGGAGGATGAAGAAGAGAAGCCTCTGTTTCCCTCTGAAGACCTCTGATTGTCTGGATTGACATGAAGGAACCAGCTCGTCCCCACCGACCCGGTCCGTCCAGGCGGAGCCTGAATATCCAAGAGAAAATAGAAGCTCAAACTTGGATCCAGAGACCCTCCTCTTTCAGCCATCCGTCTGAGGACGTCAGGAAGAAGACATGTTTTCTGCACGTTAGCTTTCCCAGCGTCCCGGTCTGGAGGGCGGTGACCTGAGGACAGGTGTTGGAGGAGCTCCCTCACCTGGACCTGTGGACACCCAGCAGGCAGTTTGACACATGGTCCGCTCGTCGGGGGGCTGCGGTTCACTTCCTCGCCGCCAGATGGCGGCCACGCTTCAACCACCGGTTCTGATCCGCGGCGAGTGAGAGGAGAGACAGTCAAAGCATGGACACGAGTCTTCTCCCCAACAAACACTCACCTGAACGCAGTGAAGTTCTCCAGAAGATCTTCGTCCAAGAGTCAACAGAGCAGGCCTCGCCTTCGCCCACGATCTAATGCTATTTCCTAACGGAGAAAAAGATGTGTGAAGATGAAGAAATCGTTTTAAAAACGAATCACGACCTAATTTCATGATTGCGGGTCTTCTGCTGTGAAGGCCCTCCAGGCCGGCCTGTCCGAAGGGCCGTTCCTGCAGAGGGACGCCATCAGACTTTGCAACATGTTCCTTTGTAAAACAGGACACCTCCTGGCTCAGTGAGCTCTCGACTTCCTGTCCGGTGTCCACCTTCACACCTTCACCCAGACAGGAAGCACCAAAGATATCCCACACCGCCACAGGAGGAGCCTGCATGATCGGCCCTTCCTCCACCAGGGGGCGCCACCGCCCCTGCCGTTGGGTTCGGGTCCCAGCTGGACGTGGGGTGTTCCGGTAACTTTGGAAAGGGTTGGTTGACATGGACAGGCTTGTGAAGGAGACCTCCTCTCAGCTCTGCAGGGATACAAACACGACAGATATCTGCTGGAGATCCACCGCCCAGAGCTGTTACTGCGGGGACAATGCAGGAGCCAATCACAGCTGTCACTGTGAGAAAGGCGGGGCTTAACCTGGGGGGGGTCTGCTGTCAATCATCCAACTGTTGACCCTCTCATTCACCCCTGCGGACTGTTTAGAGTCTTCGAGCGACCAACGAACCCGGAGAAAACCCTGGGAGGAGAACCCGCAGACTGTGTCCTCGTGCGAGGACGTGGTCCTCGTCCCGCCCAGCTGTGTGGAGGATCCAGGATCCCAGGATGTGAAGGTGGCGCGCGGCGATGGTGCGTGCCATCGGCGCGGCCGTGTGACTCCGGCGAGGCTGGATTTAGCAACCAGGATGTGAGGGCGCAGAAGTGCGGAGTCAACTCTTCCTCCCCACAGGAAGAACATCTGCGCCGTGAGTCAGGAAGTGATTTAGAAGCCGTCGGCGGACAGGAAGGAGCATCAATCCTGCCGCGGGCCGGCGGCTCTGCGCAATCACTTCATCCAGCGCTGACGGGCCTCCCGGGGGACCTCCGTCGGCCCGCCTCCGAGCACGGCTTCCCAGGGTTCACGGCGGACACCCATCCCTCACGGCCGGTGCCGTCCCTCAGAAGAACACTGACGGGTCTGGAGAACATTCTGGAGCGTCACACAACTAGAACAGAGAGGCAAACTGCCTGAGCAACTGGGAGCTTCAGAACCTCAGAGGAACCAGAATGCAGGAGAGCTTTGGACTCTGAACAAACACGTTTCCCGGCAGGTCAACCCCCCCAACACACACACTCACACACACACACACCAGAAACGCCCTGCTTCCCATCCCCCTGCTGGATGTGAAACCAGGGCCAGATGTCGGCAGCTGGATGCAGAGGAACATCTGGAGAAGCCAAGGTTTTTTCCCGGCCGGTCCCCGGAGACAAACAGAGACGACCGTCCGCCCGCAGAAGGTCCAGCTTTTCCAGCCAAGGGTTTGTCCACGTGTGCCCGCCACCTTTGAAGGACGGACGGACGGCGAGCTCGGGCTCCTGGAGACCCACGCCTTGGTTCATTGTTCTGGAGGTTTCTGACTGAGGAGGGAAGGGACTTCACTGCTCCGGACCTGGAGAGACTCTGCTGGAGGTGAGACTGGAGGAGCGGGACCTGGAAGGACAGGCTGGACAGCAGCAGATAGGAAGTCCAGACTTTTGAAAAGAGGGGTTTTCCAAGCTGGAGAGAAGTGAGATGTCTCCTCCTGAGGGCCTGGAGCTCCTGGTGTTTGGAGTGTGACGGAGCAGCGGGGGGAGGAAAGGGTTAAAGCCTTCCAGCAGCTGGAGCGTGTGGTCGGGAGGGGGGTTTCTTCTGCTTCTTCTTCTTCTTGGAGCCCAGCTGCTGCTCAGAGTCCTGCAGAGGGCGAGGAGCGAGGAGGAGCCCGGTGAGTGTTCGACCGCTTTGTCCTCCACAGTTTCCAGCAGCAGGCTGAGGTCTGCGGGGCAGCCCGGCCGGAGAACCCCGGGGTTCTTCTGTCCGCTCCATCCGGGGTTCCTGGAGTCCGGGATCCTGACCTCCGCCAGCTTTTATTCTTCTTTCCTCCGCTTGGTGGGAGCTGCTTCCCGCACGGAGCCCCTCTCCGCGGCGGGAGGAGCCCAGCGGATGGAAGGTCCATCAGAGGACCGACCCGGTCCTCCGCTTTCTCCGTGTTTCCCAGATTTGATGCCGAATGCCGCCTTTGTCCGTCGAGCGTCTCACCTCCTCGTGCGTCCCCAGGCCGCCGCCCTGTGATCGGCTGACGTCCGGATCGAGATGGCCCACCTGTTCCTCGCCAGTCAGATCGTCGCCCCGGACGACGCTCTGCGCGGCGGCCCCAGGATTCCCCGCGGCTGCGTCAAAGTCTACGGCGAGAAGTCGGGTCGCGAGAGGCCTCCCGCCGCCGCCGCGGCGACCCGGGTCCCTCACATCAACGAGGTCCAGCTGCTGGCGGCCACCGGCGGCACCGAGATGTCGTGCTACCGCTGCACGGTGCCCTTCGGCGTGGTGGTGCTGATCGCCGGCGTGGTGGTGACGGCGGTGGCGTACGCCTTCAACTCCCACGGCTCCACCATCTCGGTGCTGGGCCTGGCGCTGCTGGCGGTCGGGCTGGGCCTGCTGGCCGCCAGCGCCGCCTGCTGGAGGCTCCGGCGCCGCGGCAACGAGGAGCAGCGGCGGGAGAGCCGGACCGCCCTCATCGCCTCCCAGGACGACGGCGAGGTCTGACGGATCCACGGAGCGGGTCCGGGGCCGCTCGGGGCACGACGGAGTTGAAGCCGCCGGAGGAGAATCCCGGGGAACTCTGAGATCGTAATCTCATTAATCCAGCCGACGAGAGCCAGATGAAGCTCAAGTCCGTAATTTATGACATAGTCCTCCACGTTAATCCCATACAAGTGTAAGTTTGCCCCTCGGGGCCGAGCGTCACCTCCCGCGCACGGACGGCGCTGGCTGGGTCCGGGCCCGGACCGAGGCCCGGAGGCCCGAAACGCAGCCTACGCGTCCAGACCGAGGGTCGGGGAGAAGGTACGTGGACACGGCTCGTCCGCTCGGGGCCTCCGTACGGACGGACGGGGTCAAACCTTCATCTGATGGCCGACCCTCGTCAGCATAACATCCAATAAAATTTGAAAGCAGACCAGCGGAGTCCTGTCATTGGAGTCTTTGACCTCAGGGGCGACTGACCTCGCCTGCCGCCGGACGGTCACACATCAACGTCTCGGGTGTTGTTTCCATGGAGACAGAGGGACACGTCAGGTGTCGGCGAAACATGGTGAGAAAGCCCTCCGAGGCTGCAGAAACGTTGGGAGAGGAAGGAGAGCGGTTGTGGGTGCGTGAGGCCGGAGGGGGGCGCCGCCCCCTGTTGGCCCCCGAGGCCCCCGAGGCCCCTCAGGCCCCTCAGGCCCCGCCCACGCCGGGGTGCACTACAGTTGCATGGGGTTTCCATAAATCTGGAAGAAATCATGCGGAAGGTCTGCTTACTATTTTCTTGTCAGAGCGGGAAATGAAGGAGGCGAGGGTTTGAACGGGGCCTCGTCCTTCGTCGCGGTCTTCATCACAACATCCACCAGAGAACAAAGGGAGGTTCTTGAACTCTTTCCAGAGGGGGCAGGAGGCTGAGGAGGAGCGGGAATGAAATCTGGAGCTCGGATTCCAGGGTGCGAGGGGACCCGGTCTGACGGACCCCCCCTCTGACCTTCGACCCCCCCCCGACCGCGGGACGAGCGGGGATCCTCCCCCTCCTCCTCCTGGATCTCGTGAGCAGGCGGGGTCGTTGGAGGGCGAGCTGGCGCCGGCAGGAAGGGAAGGGAGGGGTTTCCCCCGCGGAGCCGTGAATCTGGGCGGTGGGAACGACCCGCGGGTCACACGCCGTCTTTCTTCTCTGCCGCCGGAGAAAGTGTGGAAGTCGGTCGGCCGGGTGTGAAAGAGACGACCCGGCCGTGACCTTTGAACGTTGCGGTCGAGGGGCTCGGCTCGGCCCGCTGAGAACGTCCCGCCTCCTCGGCCGGGTCCGGACCGCACCTGCTCGGTCTGGATCGCGACCGGGTTCTGATCCGGCCCCGCGGCACCGGTCCCAAACCTTTTCTCCGTCTTTAGACCGCGACCGGGCCGGCGGCGCCGGTGATGTCACGCTCCGGGCCCTGAAGGAGCCCGGTGGCCAGAGGGCCCATAAAAGCGGGGAGGGGCCGGCGCTCCCGTCCGGCTGCCGCTGCTCCGATCAATCAGAGCGACGACGGATTTAAGGCTGGGAGAAGCCGGGGAACCGAGACGCCGCCTTTCCAGGAAGTTACATTGTTCCACGACAATGTGACTCCTTCACAACCCCACCAGGACCAGGACCAGGACCAGGACCGCCCGGCAGACAATAGGCCCGGCTTCTTATTGGTTGACTCATTCGACACGCGGCATGTCCAACACTGAGCCTGGGCACGGTCGGGGGCGGGGCTTAACCGGGACTGTCAGCTGTCAATCATCCAACCATTCATCCAACGGACACTTGAGAGCCTTCAGTGAGCCTGCTGGCTGCTTCTGGACTGTGAGGAGGACGGACAACCTGGAGAGAACCTTCTTTGTGCGAGGTGATCGGCAAAGACAGAACCTCAGGACCGCCTGTGAACGGTTGCTATATGACTGACAGATCTGGTTTTCCAGCCACACACACACACACACACACACACACACACACACACACACACACACACACACACTGTTTTACCTTCTGTTTGTTTCCAAGTAGAACTGGGTCAGAGCGGAGGTTCTGCCTGGTTTGGATTTGTGGTTTCTCGAGTGTCTCCAAGCTGTGGTTGAGCTCGCGGGTCCAGATGGATCCAGATGGATCCAGATGGGTCTGGAGCGGTCCGGATGGGTTTCCAGCCCAGACGGTGCTGTGTTGGAAAAGAAGGAGTCATTAAAGGGTTCCTGCAGCATCAGGACATTCCAGAGGAGATCAGTTCAGGGCTGCATCCTGCTGCAGCATGAAGATCCATCACCTGCCTACTTCACCTGCACGCAGGAAATGAGCCGGAAGGAGCTCCTTCCTCCCCTGGCTTGGATCAGCGCTCGCTCCTCAGTGGTCTCCAGATCATCCTGTCCTGGGCTGCCTGGACAGCTCCGGTGGTGGCGATCCGTTCAGGCTGGGGTCCACATCTGGCCGGGGGCCCGGAGGGTCGGCGGTTGCCCCGGTCCTGTTGGGGTGTCCGGTCTTAATTTCCTGCCTATTATTTTTAACCGCCCCTCGCCATCGGCAGCTTCCCGGTGCTCCTCTTCTACTTCCTCCTCTCACGGCCGGAGGCTCTTCTGAACCGGCTGAACCTTCACCGGCTGACGAGGAACAGATGCGGGACGGATCCCGGCGTGCGGAGCCCGGGGTTCCCGGCGCGGGGGCCCCCGAGAGGCCCCGCCGCTCGGACGGGAAGACCCGACGCCAGGGGAGGGACGTGTCCCGGGGTTCTTCTCTCAACATGGCGCCGCTTTTGTTTTTCCTCTGCAGGACCAAGACGGAGACACGAGGAGGAAATGAATCAGAGCTTCACCGCATTCAGGAGAGTGAGATTAGATCAGAGAACACGCACTGACGCCTCTGAGTCATTCATCAGCCGAAGGGAGTGAAACTCCCATCTCGGTGGACGAGCCTTGCGTTACTATGGCGACGGGGACATCCTGTTACGACAGCCCAGACTCGGGAGGTGAGATGATCGGATCGTTAAACGGGACCAGACGCGTGACTGACGGGTGCCAGAGGTGGGCGGGGCTCTGAGGGAAGCTCTGCTGAGGAAACACTCACCTGGACACCACCAGTGTCTGATCACCAACAACTGCAATTGGAGGTCCAACCTCCATTAATAAATCTTCTGACATAGACCACACACACACACACACACACACACACACACAGTGCTGGTTCTGGTCAGATGATACATTTTGAGCCCGGTTGTTGCCAGCAGCCCCGATCTGGCCGCCACACACACACACCCTCAATAATTGAATCTGCAGGCTGGTGAGGAGATGAGTTACATCACGGCCGATGATGTTCTCCGCCCTCCCGTCACAGCCGGTGTTCAGCCTCATTGTGCTAGCATGCCAACATGCTAACAGCTCTCCACTCTTTTAATCGAATTACATTGTGGGGAAATAATCATGGTGACATAATAAAGAGTAAATCCTCCTCTCGGGCTGGCAGGTGTTTCCACGGAGACCCCCACCCCCCACCCCAATCCTCCATTTTGCCCGATTTTGTCACGGCCCGAGCTGGTAAAATCAAAATGGAGGCTTAAGTTATTAAAACTGAGCAGCTTTAATCATTGGCCGGCGGGTTCGGGGTCGGAGGCGGCGGGGATTACGCTCCTTTTAAAGCCGGCCGTCAGCTGATCCCGCTCTCATCTCCCTTCCGGCCGGCCGCCCTGCCTCGTCCTCGCCGCCGCCCGTCCCGGTGTCCTCGCCCGCGGCGAGGTATGCGGCGTCGCCATGGGTTTCATGGAGTTCTACCTGGAGATTGACCCGGTGACCCTGAACCTCATCATCCTGGTGGCCAGTTATGTCATCCTGCTGCTGGTCTTCCTCATCTCCTGCATCCTGTACGACTGCCGGGGCAAAGACCCCACCAAGGAGTACGCCCCGGACGCCGCGCCGCCGCCGCCCAGCCAGTCGCCCATCCGCCTGGTGGTCATGCAGAACTCGCCCGCCTCCGGCCGCTACGAGCCCGAGGCCGGCCGGGCCGAGCCGCCCACGCCGGACCTGAGCCGCGAGCGTGCTGACAGGGAGCGGGAGAAGAGAAGCACCCTGGTCTGAAGGAGGACCAGGACGGGTCCCGGCACACCAGGACCAGAGGAGCTGCTGCGGAGGTCAACAGCAGGCGAGACACACACACACACACACACACACACACACACACACACACAGCCTGATGGTCAGCAGCTTGAGGACAGGAGGAATAATCCCTGGACGTCCTCAGAGACGGGGGTGGGTTCTGGTCGTCCACTGCTGAGGCAGCCTCACCCGTCCCAGTCCCCTCCATCTCCTGAGCTCGCCGCCCTGAGGCTACCTTCTTCAGGTGGCCTTCCTCTCAGCAGGTCCAGCCTCAGTGGTGGGAGCATCTTTCAGGCTTCTCCCCAGATCAACAGGGGAACATTCACCTCTGAAGCCTGGCTGCTGCGTTCTTCATCCTTCTCCATGACCTCCTCCTTCTTGGCATCTGAGGATGGTTCTCAAACTCAAAGAGGAGGAAGAACCTCCAAGTAGGTCATGCTCGGAGGTTCCCGACCGCAGGATTAGACCAGGCACGGCGTCAACATCTGGGATCCTCAGACGTCTAGATTAAGTGCATGTGTTGCGGAGGCCGGGTCCCACAGGCCTGCTGGCAGGAGAAGGGGTAGAAGGACGGGAGTCCATCTCATCAGCCAGAGAAACAAACCAGGTTCATCCCCTCCTCTGATGGAGCCTAAGGTCACCGGAGAAGCTGCTGTTGGAACTCAGCCGAGTGCTTCGCGGTGAGTTCAGGATCATCTACAGAAGATCTTCACCGTGTCCTCCTGGCCTCTGAGCAGGAACATCTCGAACAGCACCCTGGTGTGTCCGTGTTTAGGACCCTTACGCGTCAACGGAACAACGTCTCCGTGTCCTCGCTGTGGTGGATCGGTGTGGACTTTCATCACGCCTTCTTCTGTCTGGTGTTTCAGCTCCACTCACAGGCCTGACATGAACATTGGTGTTCAGGGCTTTTCTTCACACCGCATTCATTGTAGACCTTTGTCACACGGGAACCAGCAGGCGGACGAGGGTCTTCCCGTGGATTTGAAGGAGACTCCCTCTGATTGGTGGCATTCATCTTCTTCTGGGCTCCTCCTTTCGAGGTGGGCTCCACGGCCGATGATCTCTCCGCTCCCACCCTTTCCTCTCACACCCACTGACACCGTGTCCTCGCTCACTCCAAAAATGGTGCAGTGGGTATCTTGACTTACTTCACCTCCTGAAGATGACCTCCAGAGCCAGCGGCCGCGGCCCATGTTTTCACTGAGCAGAACGAGCGGCGTCCAAGGCTCACTGCTGCCCCTGGTGGCCACGCGGGGAAACACAGCTGGAGTGTTCTGACAGAGGAAGAGTGACATGAAGGTCTGAGAGGACCGGCCTCAGAGTTCATCCAAGGCCTGAAATGGGCAGTTTCACTTTATCCCCGGGAGGCACGGACGAACAGCTGGATCTTCAGCTGCTGCACACACATAGTTAGTGGTTATGGGAAGCTCTGGTTGCCATGGGAACCCACGCAGTCTGAACTCACATCAGACCGTCGTAAAAACTAACGTGCTGGGATCGGTTGGACGTGCAGTGACGGTTAGCGAAACCTCATGTGACCCAGGTCAACATTCCCCACTCCACCCACTCGGGAAACTTCAGTCCTCTGGACGGACCCATGCACTGGAACACACACACACACACACACACACACACACACACACACACACTTCTGCGGTAAACACAATTGCAGGTTAATCCATCCCTGAAATATTCCGGGAGCGAAAGCTTAAAATGTGATTGAACTCGCCAACCTTCCAGTCCCCGTCCCTCCGAACCCCTGCATAGGAGGACACCTGCACTTTGTTCGGCCGTCCGGTCATCAGCTGAGAGGACCAGGCTCCCTCCGTCCCTGGAGGACGGAGGTCTGGTGCTTCAGTGCAGTGACTGTTCTCCGTGTTCTCCGGGGAGCTCATTGTTTGACGGGCTGCCGTCCGGAGGGGGCCTGAGGGAAACGACCATCCGCTGAGAAGATGTTAGGAGTGGATCTGGTCACCAACCCTCCCATCGCTAAGCTGTTAGCGGCTACAGGGTTCAGTGTGACTCCCCCCGCTGGAGGGGGAGCGACGAGGTCCGGGGGTCACACGAGCAGATGTTGCTGTGAAGGGAGTGTTCCGCCCGCCCTCCCCTCAGAAGGTCTTGCTGTTGTCAGCGGGGTTCTATCCAGATGTTCTCAGGGGATCTTCCCAGCCTGCTCCCTTCCTTTCTCTGCACACGCTCTTAGAACACTGGCAGGCTAGCGCCGGTCGACAGATGCGAACACCATCTTTCCCTCTGTCTCCTCCAGACTCCGCCGCTGCAAACACAACTCCCAGAAGCCCCCGCTCCACTTCCACCCGCGGGCTGGGCTCTGTACGGGGGCCCGCGGTCCGGACGTCTCCGCGGGGGTCTCTGGACCAGACACACAAAGACCTGAGACTTTTCACAGCAGGCCGTCCGCTGGTCCGACCGGGTTGGATTCGCTCGTCGGCAGGTGCACGAGTCAAGCCTGGCTTTGGCCCTTTCCCTGCCGGCGTCTGAGGGAAAGCAGGATCCGAGGGGACTTCGGGGCAAACCGTCCGTGAGGATGTCAGGAGTCCAGCTGAGAGCAACATCTGCCTGTGGACCGGAAGCGTCCGGTGTCACCCGGAGTGGACGGTTAAGAGAATGGTGGACATGGACCGTATTTGACAATAAGACAGAACCGCAGGACTTTCAACGAAGTCACCAGAAACCACCAGTGCTACAGAAATGTGTTGGAAATAAATAAAGACATTTGAAATCAGCAGAGGAGTTTATTTCTTCGGCCTTGGTGTAATAAGCTGCTGGTCGGGGTGAGCGCAGCCTCTGACGTGATGGACGAGTTGAAAAATGAAAAGACGCCGCTTTAATCTCCCTTCCTTCCTGAAATCACAAAATCCCCTCTGACCAAAAAGCCGCCCCACGTCAGTCGTCCCCCTCGGCGGATAGGCTCTGGGGGGGGGCTGGTGCCTCCGGACTCCAGCGGGGACAAATCCTCTTACATAAAAATAAAATAATAATCAGAAAAAAAGCCCATCGTCGTTTGAGTTGCACAATTATCCTCCTCCCATATTTCATGTTTGTGGATTAGAGAGTATTAGGATCAGAATGATGTGTTTCTGCTGCTTTTTTGCCCGGGGCTTTACGTAACGTGGCGTTCAGACTCGCCGCCGCTGCACGCACAGCCTCCCGTGGCGTCGGAAGGGACTCTGCTGACTTTGAAACATCAGGCGACGTTCGGGGTGAGGTCCCACGCAGGCGAAGCAGGAGGTTCCACTGGTGTCACCTCAGAGACCTGAGGATTATAGTGAAACATTATAATGATAGACTATCATCCAATCCACGGGACTCCCCTCAGATACGGCTCCACACACTGTCTCTCTGAAGGTTCATCGGGTCCTTCGGTTCACAGGAAGTACTGGAGATCCTGACACGGAGTCTGGCGTGTCAGTGCTGGGGAGGTGAGGAAGGTCAACCACAGACTGAACCAGGAAACTGGCCCTCACTGATCGGGTCTCCGTTCGGGATGTGGTTCTGGTGCGGGTCCGCAGGAGATGCTGGGGTGTGGGAGTCGGCAGCTGCTGCGGCACGTGCACATTTACACCATCAGCACGGAAGCATGCGAAGCCTCGGCTCCGAAGTATCCCGGCGGGGGGTTCAGACGCGGCAGCGTCGAGGGGAGTCATGGATGTCGCTCCTGTCGGCAGGCTAATGTTCATGCTAAACCGCCTAGCACAGCTAGCATGACTCAGGATGCTCCTAAAGGGTGGAGCTCAGCCTGACCTCCAGAAACGGGCCTCCCGCTGAACAGATTTGGTTCCTGAGCTGCACCGCCCGGGCTGGAGCGCTGGATTAGCACAACATTGGGATGGATGTTGCTGCCTGTCACTTTGAGAAAATGGCCTTATGTAATGACATTTCCAACTTAACGGCTCGAAATATGAGACCAAATCATCCGAAAGAGCAGCTCATGTGGGACACGGGAGGATTAACGAAAAGACGCCGGCTCCACCCGGAGACCACCGGTCTCAGGCGCCTGTTCACAGAACACATTCACCTTCACACCTGGAAACACAGGAGGGACGAATAACACCGAGGTTTAGTCAGATGAAAGTGAAAACAAAGGAAGTGTGTTGTTCCAATAAATAACCCTCACCACCCGGAGAACGTCCCAGCCCCCCCGACGAGGAGGTCCTAAGCCTGTGAAGGTTGGAGACAGGAGTATATTTGATGGACAACGTGATCGCTGCGAGTACACCGGTTTTGCTTGTTGTTCATCGCAATCAGAGGGGAAGGAAGGTATCGTACACTTTCATCACAAGTGAAGTGAAAACAGGAAAACTAGTTCTAACCAACATTTGTTTTCAATTAAAAATCCCTTATTTCCTGCGTTCCGAGTGCTTTGCTGAGCAGCCGCCGCCCTCTGCTGGTCACGCGTGGTCTCCGCTGGACGGCCCGTCCAGGTGGGGACAGGACACACCTGGAAACTCAAGGCTTCATCTCAATTCAGGACACTGTCTCAGGACTAGATGGAAAAATAATCAAGTTCAGGAGAAGGTTCGGTCCAACCACTTGATGGGTTGAAGGTACTTTTTTCAGTTTGTTTCTCTGTGACTTTTGACTGATTTCAGTTATTTTTTTATGGACTTGTTTTTTTACACCTTGGGGTCAAAATTGTGTGTCTAGCGGAAGGGGATTTTTTTAACATTGACATATTTGTAGTTCAAACATCCAGTGACGTTTGAGACACACAAACACGCATCATAATAACATCACAATTCAGCTACTTAGAAGGAGTCAGAATAATAAAACCATGGAGAAGAAATTCAAGTCCAGTTGCCACAACAAGAATTCACCCGGACCTGGATGACTGACAGCCTCCGAAAATCATTGTTCACCTGCCAAATTCATCCATTATTTTCTAGTTAAGTGTTTGCAAGATATCTTCACATTCCACATGTTCACCAAGGCATCATGTTGTTCGCCTCCTCATGGTCAGGCCCCTTCAGTCAAGGCTCCTTGTTTAGCTAATGCTAGCTAGCGGGTAAGCTACTTAGGAGACCCATTCCTTAGCGGTAAACCCTGGTCAATTTCTTACCGTTGTCCTCCATCCTTGCTGGGTTGTGGTTATCTCGGTGTCCTCCTGGAACCATCCCGATGCTCTCCGTCAAGCCTACACGACCACCGGCCGTCGCCTCCGGGTGACGACGGCCAGGTAACATTGGCTAGCAACGCAGCTACTTGGCAGGTTAGCCACTTCGCAGCGACGCTAATTAGCAAAGGTGCGACTGACCAGCAGGTCCCAGTGATGGAGGGAAAGCTGTTCTTCCGCTGTTCTGTCCGAACTCACAGGCCGTGTTTCTTCCGTTTGTGACGCTTAATATGCGGACACGTGATTTTCGTGAATGAATCGGGGTAAAAATCACGGTTATCGGTGGCTCTGGCAATAGAAAGGGGCGCTCGATGGTCGCATCGATTGACACATCTATGAACCAATCAGGATGTCAATCAGATGGGGTGACCTTCGGGCCACCCGGGAGAGCGCGGTAGCCGGATGGCGGCCGCCCTTTGGCGCCATCTAGTGGCCAATCTTTGCATTTTGTCCTCCATGACAGGGAACTGTTTATTTCTAGATAATCTAGTTCTGCTACTTCTACGACTGTTTTATCTTTTTCAATGTACGAAAAATGCCAAATCTCATCGTTGTTTTATGTTTTTAATTCACAGCTGTTGTTTCCTTGCTTTGCAGGCAGTTTGTTTTCAAGATCTCAGGGTGATTGCTGGCGGTTTTACCCTCCTGAAACATATGAGATCATATTGTATTTTACTCATTGTACTTTCAACTCATCCTCGTGTTACCTTATTTGGTGTCCGTGTGAAACTGCCTCCCGTCTTGCTCTGGAATGTGGATGCTCATCGGATTCTTTTTATCAGAACCTCGCGGATCGTGGGAAGAAAAACGGACTTGTGACGATTAGTTCCTTTTATTCACTTTTGATTTTGAGAAACACGATCAGGGACAAACGTGGCGGGAGATAGCAGCAGTAGCTAAGAAGAAGAAGAAGAAGAAGAAGAAGCAGTTGGACCCAAAGGAGAGACAAGAACCACTGCCAAATTATAAGGAGTAGAAAAATAAGTGATTCAGGTTGGGCGTCTCCGTTCTCCAGGACGGCGTGGAGGGTCAGCGCGGCGGCTGGAAGCTTTGAGGTATTTCGACTACGAACCGATATAATGCCCCGACTGGCGAGAACGTTACCTTCGCCCCGCCAGGAAACACAGATCATGTAGGAAAACAGACTGTACAAGAAGAACAAGTATAAACATCAACACTTCCAATGTATCAATATGTCCTTTTGGTCTCTGGTACCAAAGTGGTTCCACAGCTTCACGTGAATATACATTCATATCTCGCCCAGCCACCGGGGGCAGCACTGAGCTACGACGACAGGCGGCGGGAGGAAAGGTCGGGGGAGCAGAGCCGCTGCCAGAGAGTCCAGGAGACCAGGAGACCAGGAGTCCAGGAGACCAGGAGACCAGGAGACCAGGAGACCAGGAGTCCAAAGAATCCAGGAGTCCAGGAGACCAGGAGACCAGGAGACCAGGAGTCAAAGAATCCAGGAGTCCAGGAGACCAGGAGACCAGTAGAGCAGCTCCGAGGAGTTAAAAGCAAACCCGAAGGTAGTCATTTGGCTGGACACCTGTGAGTGACCTCACCAATCCAGCTTTCCACCGCTGGAACCCCACAGTCCATCTCAAATCTGCGGTTCCAGCTTTTTCTTTCTGTAAAATTCGGATCTCCATTTTCTCCTCGAACCTTCTCTGACCGCTTGTTTCCGTTTCGGACCGTCTGACGAAGCGACGTTTTCTCTCAGTCCTCACAGAAAATATCTTCTGCATTCATAGATATGAATATATGCATGAGGAAAGCAGAGTGAAGAAAGAGGAACGTCTGTAAGCTGGTGTTGAGATGAAAGGTGCAGCAGATGTCCTGCAGACGCCACTTTGAACCGACAGAAGGGGAGGAGACGAGTTTAGGAGGCGGCCTGTGGTGGCCTGCGAGCAGCTAGCGGGCTAATGAGGACCGAACCAAACACCTTTGAGGAAACATCTGCGTTCGTGCCCGTTCGGTCACAGCGTGGAGGCTAGCTGCTAACGTGCTAGCAGGCCGGCAGCGCCGCGAGCCTGGACCGCTGAGATTGTGAAGACATCTGAGCAGGAACCTTCTCTCTGTGAGCGACTCTGCGTCCGGGACAGCAGTGGAGGAGGTGTGTCCTCCGCAGGCGGAGGTAACCCTGGAGTCTCTGAGCGGGGGTCGGAGGTCAAGGAGGCGGGCGCAGGGTGTGTGTGTGTGTGTGTGTGTGTGTGTGCGCGCGCGCTCACAGCAGGCCGTGCTGGGCCTCGTACTTGGCCAGGACGTTCTTGGTGTTCCGGAGCTCCTTCCTGAGCTGGGCCACCTCCTGCCTGAGGGCCGAGTTCTCCTTCTCCAGGAAGCCGGCCCTGATGGCGATCTGGTTCTCCTTGAGCCTCCGGGCGTCCCGGGACCTCTTGGCCGCCAGGTTGTTCTTCCTGCGTCGAGCCCAGTACTTGTCGTCCTGCGGGGGAGGGAGGGTTCGTTACCGACTCCCCCGGAGGAGAACGGCGCCCCCCGGTGGTCACGCGCGGCTTCCGCTCTCCTCGAATTAAAAAGCAAATCCCGCCGGTCTGACCTTCGTCGCCCGGCTAAGCTGCTTAGCCGGAGCCGCGGCCAATAGGAGGGCGGGGATCGGGTCACATGACCCAGCTGTGTTTGGACCTCCGGCTCTGCTTTGGAGACAGACTTCACTTCTACCCTGGATCTCCTTCTCCTTCTCCTCATCCTCCTCTTCCTTCTCCTCCTCATCCTGCCTCTCCTCCTGTCACGTTTTCTTCTTCAGTTCCACAGCTGACCTCCAGTTTAAGCTGGACTTCTGTCAGAGCCTCATAAAGACAAACATCTCAGACCTCCATCTAACCTTCAGCCAGTAAGCTTCCTCCATCCAACCCTGACCTCTCCCTCCCTCCATAGACCTCCTCTCTGGTCTTCCTCCGGACCTCCGACCTTAGCATCCTACCACCCAGACCTTCTCCATCCCTCCTCTGTCCATGTCCAAACCAAGTGAGCGAGAGTTTATCTCCAGAACATCTAACATGTCCCTCTGATGGACTCCTTGCTGATCCTCCCCATCCTCCTCCCTCCCACAGAGGAACCTCCACATCTTCATCTCATCTGCCTCCAAATCTGCCTGTCGTCTTCTCCTGTGTGTCTCCAGCTCTTCTCCACCTCTCCACTGCTCTGGACTGTTGACCCTCGGAGCTCGAACTCCTCACTGTTCCTCTCGGGTTCCTCCTGCCACGCACACATGTTCTGCCGTCGTGCAGCTGACCCTCATCCCTCTCCTCTCCAGGACGTCCCTCCATCTCCCCCTCTCCAGATGTTCCTCCAGCCGCAAACCTCATTCCGTGGAGGTTCCTGCCTGACCGGACGACTCCTGAGAACGTTGAGGTTCTCCAGGGTGTTCTCGGCGTGCGCGCCTACCTTCAGGTCCTCGGGGATGTAGATCTTGCGGGCCTTCTTGATCATGGGCTGGGGCTTCAGCTCCTCCGCGGAGAACTTGCGCTTGCGGGGGTCGAACATCTCCTGGCCGGGGACGCTGGACAGCGCCAGGTCCGAGGGGTCGGGCTCGTAGCCCACCGGGACCTGGATGGAGTCGAGGTCGATGGGGCTGGGCGTGTTCCTGGAGGACGGGGGGCCTGGAGGGCGTGGAGAACAACCAGCAATGATCACCAACCACCGGCCACCTCTGGGTGACCCCAGGAGATCTGAGTGACCCCAGCTGACCTCTGAGTGACCTCAGGAGATCACAGTGGCTCCAGATGACCCCTGAGTGACCTCAGGTGACCCCTGAGTGACCTGAGGAGATCAGAGTGGCTCCAGATGACCCCTGAGTGACCTCAGATGACCCCTGAGTGACCTCAGGTGACTTCTGAGTGACCTCAGATGACCCCTGAGTGACCTCAGGTGACCTCTGGGTGACCTCAGGTGACCCCTGAGTGACCTGAGGAGATCAGAGTGGCTCCAGATGACCCCTGAGTGACCTCAGATGACCCCTGAGTGACCTGAGGAGATCACAGTGGCTCCAGATGACCCCTGAGTGACCTCAGGTGACCCCTGAGTGGCTCCAGATGACCCCTGAGTGACCTCAGGTGACCTCTGAGTGACCTCAGATGACCTCTGAGTGACCTGAGGAGATCACAGTGGTTCCAGATGACCCCTGAGTGACCTCAGGTGACCTCTGAGTGACCTCAGATGACCTCTGAGTGACCTGAGGAGATCACAGTGGCTCCAGATGACCCCTGAGTGACCTCAGGTGACCCCTGAGTGGCTCCAGATGACCCCTGAGTGGCCTCAGATGACCCTCTGAGTGACCCCAGCTGACCCCTGAGTGACCTCAGGTGACTCCTGAGTGACCTCAGATGACCCCTGAGTGACCTCAGGTGACCTCTGAGTGACCTCAGAAGACCTCTGAGTGACCTGAGGTGACCTCAGAGAGACCAGATGACCTCAGAGTGACCTGAGGAGATCACAGTGGTTCCAGATGACCCCTGAGTGACCTCAGGTGACCTCTGAGTGACCCCAGCTGACCTCTGAGTGACCTCAGGTGACTCCTGAGGGACCACAGGAGACCCCTGAGACACCAGAGGAGACCTCTGTGGGACCAGAGAAACCCCGTGAGTCCCCAGGGGCGCCC